>JAOUZG010008446.1:3259864-3273570 GCA_026289955.1 Argiope argentata
TCTACATCAAAAACGCACACTATTCAATCATTGCCCGTACCATCCCAAATCTTCTACATCAAAAACGCACACTTCAATCATTGCCCGTACCATCCCAAATCTTCTACATCAAAAACGCACACTTCAATCATTGCCCGTTCCATCCAAATCCTCTACATCAAAAACGCACACTATTCAATCGTTGCCCATACCATCCGAATTCTCCACATCAAAAACACATTCATTTCTCATACTATCCCGAATCTCAAATCAACGCTCACTAAATCATTTCCTATACAATCTAGAGTCCATTTCGAATCTCATATGCTCTCCCCTACTGTATAATTATCTTTGAAGATGCTAGCCTTTTTCTGCCTTATCAAGCTTCATTATTTAGAAGGAATATATTCTATACTTCTTTCAGAAACGGCCCGCTTGTTTAAGCTCTAGCTCAACATGATAAGACCTACTTGATTTTCATAGATATATCCAATTTTTGAAGGTCAGATATCCATTATCTTGAATATTACCTCATCCAACTTCTTCATTTAGATATTTTAGTTTTTGGATTTTAATTATTTTATACTAACCTAACGCAAAAAAAATCCAATTCTTACAAAAACGATTTAAAATTTGGGCTTATTTCAATGGGAAAATTAGTATTAATTCCATATAATATTCGAAAAGCTTGGAATCAAATAAAAAAACTGAAGAAATAACATGTATCCCATCTTGAGACTTACTATCCGAGATAATGTCATATTATAAGGATATTGAATACCTTCTGACAATTTAGTTGGAATTATTTTAATATAATAAAAAAATAAGGCCAGAAAAACAAATTTAAATAATTTTTTTCAAACAATTTTAAGTTGACCGAAATCAACACAGATGAAAGCGTGACTGTACTACTCAGAGAAATGGGATAAGTTAAGGTTATCTAGGCCGAACTTTCAGCACTCAAGAGTCATAGCGGAAAGGCTTAAGGCCATCTAAAACACTCACCAAAGGAGGGGGAAAACAAACTATGAAATATCATAGCATTTTTTATTCTTTACCTTAGACGCATGTGAGACTTGGTCATTTTGAATTGTTTCAACTACATTCGATATCTTAAAATGCTCGTCTTCTGACATTAAAATACCCAGGATTTTATCTTAACGGTATATAAGTATCTTATAAATGAAACTAAATTTATTATATCCTACCAAGTTCAATAGTCCTATATTCTAAAAATGAGGGATACATTAAGAAGGAAATGCTTAGTGTTTTCTTCGTACCATTCTCTTATTAGGATGATTAATAATTAGGAGAGTAATTTCAATAATTGATTATCCGTGCAATTAACTTTTCGAGCAAAAAGTATAATTATAGGCTTTTAAGTTTATTTATGACTTGCATATTTTAAAATATTTTAATACCATCTTGGATGAATTTAATAAAAATGTGAAAAATGTTTAACTCTAAAAAAAGAATTTAAAATACATTGACTAAATTTCAGTGAAAATAATATACGATACAATTATGAGTAAACAATGATTCAGAGCAATAAGATGGAATAAAATTTCAGCAATTACATTAAATGAATTTATTAGGCGCTGCAGATAATTTTATTGAAATAAAGAGAATTTTCCGTCCCTAAATCCCAACTTCAATGAATCAGAATAAAGACAATTTAAAAGTATAGAATGTCTATTAAGAAATTTTTTAATTGCTCTGGCATTACTGAATCAATCTAGACAGCAAAAATAAGACTTATTTTTAAGTTAGTTTTAATAAAACTGATGCATAATATAGAATTAGGCAAAAAATAATTCATTAATAGGAGATGTAGTTTTAACTTTTTTTTGTTCAAACATATCTATTTCTTATTCTAACATGTACTTCCTAAGTTACGATAGATAAAATTTAGACATATTTCCATAAAAAAATATTCGATTTCAAAAATGTTTAATTTATCGTGTTAATTAGCATTAAGTATGAGTTATCAGTACTTTACATTTATACTTCTAAAACGCAAACCGTCACTTGCAACATCTCTCCCATTCATGCTTGAACAAAACGAGACGTTTTTGACGATAAAAATAGAATAAATCAACCGTTTAGTTTGCGATTTTTCAAATAGAGTCCTACAAGGAATACAGAATACATTTAGCAGAAATGTCGAAATTTCCCTTTAAAACGAAGTATTTAGCATATTTGTTTTGAACGCATCGCAAAACCAGATATCTCGTCTCTAATTCACTCCAGATTTTCTAATCTCAATCATTTCAAACGCAAGCATTCTTTAAATCGTTATTTTACTTAAAAGTTGCTCGCATCTACTTTAGTTTTTACACTGAAAATAAACTAAGAAAAATATCGATGTTAAGGACTCAACATTCCTCTTGTGTACATAGTTGGCTACGAACATACAATTTAGGTTCTGTGAGTTTACATTGTTGAAAAGTAAAAGATTTTATCACTAGCTGGTGGAAATATTAAAGCCTACGATCTCATGATTTTATTTTACTTTAAAACTATTTCCTACCCATATGTCATACTGTGTATTGTTTTACTCTTTCATTGTTTTAACTCTGCACGAGACTACATTTACCCTTTATTTTTACTGTGGTCAGATGAAGTCGTGATGTTATTACAAGAGGAATAATTTTAAAGAATTTTGAGAGCTCTCCCAGACGCTAATGAAACATTTGTTTCATAGACGTGATCGGATACCTCATGGAAAATTTTAAAATGAATGCTATACTTTCCCAACTTGGTTCCCCTTACTTTGAAACATGATACTTTCGATATTTACAGCAAAGAGTTTTTCTTTGACTCAGGTTAAGTTTTTGAAATTTTGTCTGAAACTGCAAACAGTAATACCTCCAATTCTGTGAGAAAAGGATCTCTAAATATAGTTTTAAACTCTTGGCAAATCTTCCTAAGCTGTACAGTAAGAATTGTTTGTTTTTTTTTTCCAATTTTTGTGCGTTTTCAGTTTCAAAAGATATTTTGAGAAACTTTTACTGCTGATAAAAACCTGAATCTTAGCTGCTTAGAATAATTAAAATTTTATAATTTCACTATGTCAATTCATTCTAATTGTGTTTTTGAATGTTTCTAACGTCATACGCTTATTATATTTGTTCCGAGAAATATTTATCGTAATTAGTCAAATCTAACCTGTAACCTTTCAAACATATTCTTTCAAAAACCCTTCCTTGGCTGTTTGAGATGACATTTGTCCTAATCGCATTCTTTTGACTTGGGGGAGAAAAAAAAGCAGCCGATTCAAACTTTAATGGACATTACTTTATTAAGATTATTATCTCAGTTGATAAAGCTAGTAAAGGAAACATTTGTACTTTATTTTAACAGTATATATATATATATATCACTTTGGCAAGTCTGTCAATATTTACACATCTGGTCCTATAAATAAATGCTTAAGTAGCATGATTCATATTAGTATTAAATTCAGAAATTTGAAATTAAAGGAAAATAAAAGAAAAGTAGAAAATAGAATATTGGTCAAGAAAGATTAACATCCGATTAGAAATCGAGATATGAAAGTTTGAGGAAATAATTTCAGTTTTCACAAAAATTATTTAATATAAGTGAACATTTAAGATCTGAGTAAATATAATTAAATCTTCAAATATAGCTTGACAATTAATAATTTGAAAAAAATACAATCTTTCGTAAGAGACCGAGTTTCTAGATGCACGTTTAATTTTTTTTCCTTAGTGCATAGAATTCTACAGTATAAAGTTTGGATTATATAAGAATTTATATAGGCCTTCATAAAACTCAAAAATTCCATCTATATGAAATCCTCTGAAGCCTAAGTAATAACGAAATTTATAATTTTAAAACTGAGGTTTTATACTTAACGTATCTAAGAGCAAAAAGTGGTTGTCTGAAAGCACCATGACAGATAAATGAGCAGAGTTGGCTGTATCATTCTATTGACAACATTTTTAATTCCATTTTCCTCCAATGACAATTGCAGTATAGCTGGAATCTGTGCAAAAAAGTGCCATAAAGTGTTGCTTTGCAAAATCTTGTTTAGATACTGGACCTGAAAAAAATATTTTCATAAATTCAAGGACTGAAAATAATTCTATTTTTTCATTCCAATATTTAAAAAAATGTTCAAAAAGCTACCTCCAATTATAATCTAGTCTGGTTATGATGCAGATTAGAAAAAGAATTTCTGAGCCATTAACGACAAAAAAATCTCGTTTATAAACAAGCATTTGTAAAACATTAATACAATTTAATAAAAGTTATGCAGAATAAACGTTTTGCAACCAACACCATACATGGTAGGTAAATATTTCTTTGCTTTGCAGTGAGCTGATGCAGCTTCAAGGATACGTTTGTCTGCCAACGATACAAATTATATTGCACTTAATTTTTGAATTCACTGTTTTCATATATTTTTTTAAGTTTCTTGTTTTCTGCTTGACCAAAAGTTACTCTGTAAGATAAAGAATCGTTGGGAGAATTATCAGAAGCTAAGACGCCAACTTTGTTCTTAGTTTAAAACCTCCTCTTTAGCCTGGTAACACATTTAAATAAAATAGCTAGGACTAAAAAAGGTGCAAATAGCCTGTTTATAAAGAAATAACGCAAATTGAATAGTAAAAATGGTACAAGTGGCATCTAAATTGGGCACAGAATCGAATTTATAGTATAATGCTAATCAGTACACGAAAGAATTTAGTATCTTCGTTTGCATACGTAAATTAAAAATTCCACCCAGAAATAATCCATCTAAAGTATGCCGAAAGAAGAAAACTAACAGAAGCTAATTTTACATTTTACACCAGATAAAGTTTTGAAAATTTATGTCTTTTGTTCGGTGCAAAAATAACGATTTGCACGCGTTGAAATTAAAGAGTTGTTAAAACAGTCGAACGTCGAAAAGAAATAAAGCAATTCATTGTCAAATAACCCGATCGTTGAAGAAACTTTTGACGCAAAATTGTATACCGATTTATCAAAAAACCACTCAAAGATCTTTAGTAAGCCCAGTGTTTCAATGAAATATTCAGAGTTGACAAATTGTAGAATTTATTAAAAAAACCTTTTATTTCAGAAACCTTCAAGGCAAATATAAATTAATTGATGCTTTTTTTGTAATAAATAAAGGAAAGATCTTCATTAATTTCACAAAAATCTTATTCTCAGATGCACTCGAATAGTATAGACACTATTAGCAATAACCAAGCATTCAGAGCCAGAATTACACATTTATTCCTAAATGCTTTTATTTTTCAAAAGCTTCCATGTTTCCAATTATAGAATTTTGTTGCCAGTTTTTAACAGCTGTATCGACATCTGTAATTCAGCCGCTTATTTTGAAAGTGACCTAACTCCGTTCTTCAATTTTTTGCCGGTTACCATGGTTACGTGTCTCAAGTTCATGTTGTTTATCAGTAAAGCAGCTCGGGTTGCTTATATTCAGAGCAAATACGATAAATGTTTGACACATAAGTTTTCATAATTCATTAAATAACCGAGTCGTGTAGTTTAAAAGTGGCCCAACTCCATTTGTAGTTACATCCAGATATTTACTATTGATAATGTCGGAAAGCAGTGATGAAGGTAATTTCGATTAATTAGTATTACAAGTTAACCTCATTTTTGGGACAATAGCGTTAGTTCATTAACCTGTACGTTTAATATAAAACTTAAAATTTATTAAATTTTAGAAATTATTTCACCCATGAGGAAGAATAGAATAAGTTTCTATTCTTTCAGATAGAAACTTATTCTATTCTTCTAGTTCAGATAGTGAAGAAATAGTAACTAATAATTTTTTTAAAAAATCGAAAAAGAAAAAGAGTTATAGAACAATATTCGTCTTCAGAGGATGAAGATCCGAATAACAATGGATCCAAAAAGTGCGAAAGATTAAACGGAATTTAGGAAAAATATATTGCACTCAAACCAGAAAGATTGTTTTCGAAAAAATTTTCAGGAACAAAGATTGTGGTTGTCGGAATGCTTGCACAAAAAATTACGATGTAGAAGAAAGAATATTTTTGAGAAGTTTTTGGGTTTAGCAGATTTTAACAAACAAAATGTATTACTGCACGAAGCTGTCGAGCACAAAATTATGGAACGAAGACGTCCAACAAACGGAAAAGCTTCACCAAGAAATTTTAGTTTTAGATATTTGTTACATTCTAAAAACGGAAAAATACCCCTCTGCAAAAAATTCTTTTTGGATACTTTTAAAGTAAGCGAAGGACGCTTAAAACGAGTACTTAACTCTGCAAATGTGGGCAATGATATGCGTGGAAGGATGGCTGGATCATCAAGACAATTACCTGAAGGAGCGAAAAAGCACGTTCAAAATGTAGACGAATAGTAAATTGTTTTGTAATAAATTTATGTTTATAATTTTCTATATTCTGTAATGAAAAAATATTTTGAATCGCATAAATTATGTTTCCGAAGTGTTTTAAACATATGTAAAACAAATTTAGTATTGTTTTTTTTTTCAATTTGAAACATCTTAAATTATGTTGAATGGATTTGGACACCTTCAAATTTTATAATGAATGTGGCTGTTAATTTTGAAAGTTGCCCAACTCCATTCTTGATAAGAAAACGCACGTTGTTTACTTAATAATTGTCACTGTTTTAACAGGATCTTTAAATTTAGCATCCTTAGATACGCTTAAGCAGTATGACTCATTAGTATCTTATACTTACATTTTTAAATTCATCGAAACGCAAAACTTTCAATATCACGATTTGAAGATAAATGGAGTTAAGCCACTTTTAAAAGAAGAGGCTGAACGAACTGATGAGAATGCAAGATTTAAATATTCGATTTTTTTTAAACTGCCAAATAAAATTGTTTTTGCAGAGGAAGCATTTTAGATGTTTACTATATATTTCAATTTTATAACCATAAATTAAGAACTATTTAATGACCGAAGGCACATGTTTGAAGATTTTATTCAAGATGAATTATAACGTGTGGAGGAATGAAGATCATTTTCATCCTTGCCTTGACAACTCAATGATCACAATTCACACAAAACAAACACTAAACACGAAGGCAGCACATTCTAGGGCGCATTTTTCAACAAAACATCAACTTATATCCCTATCACAATCGCAATGAACTACGGGATGCGTGCCTAAATCAGGCAACTTCACCTATTATCCAAAAGAGAAAATAGAATTTCGCAATTGCTACAACGGTGTCATACTTTTAGAATGCTCATTAGTTAGCCTATTTTCATAAAATATCCTTCAAGCGTTCAGCATACCTGTATTACCACTAACGAGAATTAAGACAAAGCAATCAGTACGGCATTTGTTTAGCATTCTTGGAGCCAGGTTTCGATCCCGTAAAAGTTCCTTAAGTTTATAAATTAACAATTTCATTTATATTATTCATTTGTATGTAAAAATAAACGTTCATTTACGTATTGTTTGAGTTAATAAACCGAGATTTGTTGGTTATTTTAAATTTAGAATTAAAATATTTTGTTAATAATTATATTTTTTTTACAGATAAATTTTAATTCTTATCAAAACAATCCGATTTTACGACAAAAGTTTTGCATTGATTCTGGATACTTATTCTACATTTTTTAATTTCTTAACTAGTCACAATTACTTAATGTCATTGAATCGAAGGATTTTGATTCAATTAGATTTAGTTAGCAAACTTTGATTATAAATATTTGCATCGTTTAATCTCAACTTAGATACTTCACTAACTTCATTTTATCTTCAGTCTCCGATACAAATAAGTTAATACTAATTGCAAATATTTTCGCTTAGCAAAACTTTAAATATTTATTACGAATTGAACAAAATTCCAGTCACTACAAATCCGGAAGCTGGCACGTTTCGTCAGGGTTTCTAGAACAATTGTAGAAAGTATTCACAAATTCCTTAGAAATTATTCCGGTAGAAGTATTTCAAAATACAGCGTAATTTACAAAAACAATTGGTCTGCTTTCGTTACTTCGTAAATTTTCCCGTCAAAACGTGCGTTTATATAAAACCATCGTAATCTTTTCCATGTTGCTTTCTAGTGTTAATATTTTGTACTATACGTCTACGTATTCAATATTTTATCTACTTTCTACCCTTTACTATGTATTTAATAAATTATGTTCTTTAATTTTCTTTTTTAAAGTTGTTTTTAATTTCCAGGTAGATACGGTTCTGTAAATCAGTTCAAGTCATTTCTCAGAATAAGAAGTAAAACTTATATAATTATTAACCAATACATATATTAATCACTGCCAAAGCTACATGCTTAATAATTTTAACTTTTAGAAATTCAATTCTATTCATAATTCAAATATGTGCTTATACATTTCAAATAAAAATAGTAATATTACTTGAACAATATGTAAATTTGAAATAATTTCAGAAGAAAATTTAAGAAATTTTCCTTGATGAAATCCTTGCCTCATGAATGCCTTACCGTGTTCACTGTATGAAATTTCTATGAATATAACAAATTGCAACCATATAAGCCATGTTGAAAGTTTGAGGAATATTTCCCGGAATTAGCCGACTATTTTGCTTTAATATTTTATAGATTGAACATAAACCATACTGCTTTCAAATTCTTACCCAAATTTTCTGACCGGCATCCTCACTATGTTAAACTAGAAAATCCAGAAAGTAATATTATGAAGAAATATAACAAAAGATTATCGGATATTATTTTAAGTCAAAATATATTATAATTACTATTATAATTTCAAGTTAATTCGAATAATTATTTCAGAATCGCATGTTTATGATTCTGATCTGATTCTAACTTAAACTTAAGATAATAGGAAAATACTACCCCCCCCCCCAAAAAAAAAGAAAATTTATCAAAAAAATTGAATTTTGAAAATATGGAGGTCAGAATAAGTCCTGGAAAGCAGCTGGTACAGAAGACATTTCAAGATACAATGCCTCTGAATAGCACAAAAATTCCCGATTATTTCGTATACGAAATTCAGATCTATTGTCATAGCAACGTTAAATTGAGCATTCCCACCTTCATTTACAATTTGTACTCTAATCTCGAGAAACGAAAAATTTTTCCTTTATGATAAGTCATTTCAATAATGTCCCTAAATTAGGGATGAAATTATATCTTTTGGAGCTCAGCTTGCTCTTTATCAGTTGAGAAGGAATCTAGGAAAAAAAGGTTATCAACAATTCATTTAAAAAATATATATTTAATTGAGTGGATTAATCCTAAAGAATTTTTGCAAGGCCTATTGAAGTCGTGCATATCACCATTAAATACACTATATATTAAAATCACTAATTCATTATTCATTATCACCGATTCATTATGATCAAACGTATCCAAATCTTTACAGAAATTCAGAAATATAAATACGAAAGGTTAGAAGCAGCATCTTTGAATTTGAAACTAATAGTTAAAAAAATTTTGATTTGAAGATTTGGACACGAGTAATCTAGGGTGTGACCAGAAATCCATTTGCACTTGTTTCGTTTTAGAAGTTGATGATTAACAACTTCCAACGATGACTGAGGTGCACTAAACACACATGTGCACGAAATTAGTTTAAATATTTGAGGCTAAATATTTTATTAAAAACTACCAATATTTCTTATCACGCATTTTGGTTGAAATCTGCACGTTATAAGCCAATTGAGTGAAATTTGCATCTTGCACTGTTAGCTGAATCAACATATTAAAATACTCCATACACATAGATTAAATATATAATTTAAACCTTATTAATCTATTGCCACAATGAAGACATGGAGCTGTTCATTCTCCATGTAGATGCATTGCTTAAAAATGATCTTGCTCTTGGCCTCAAAACTGAAGCTGTGCATAACTATTCCGAACATTCAAAGACATTGAGAAAGGTTCGGTCCTATTTAGAATCAGGTTCTCCATCTCAACACAGAAGGGAGGAATTAAAGCTAGACCAGAAATCTTAAATCTATAATATAGTCAGGCAGTTCTTGAAGAATAACTAGCAATCCCTTCTGTAAACCTTAAAAGTAAACTAGCCTAACATATAGAATTTACTTTGGGCCACCAGCCGTTACTGTAGCATATACTTCAAATCATTATTTGAATTATTAAACCTTTGTTCAGATGCTTTTATTTGACAGTGCATATCAGGCAGCATTTTATTTTGTTATAAAAACCGAATGCCACATTAGAATATATTATTTAAAATATCTAATGCACTGCTATTTAGTTCATTGGGAAGTGAATTTTCAGTATTTAAACAATTATATCTGAAGTTTCAAATTAAAAATAGTACATTTATGGAAAAACTTGCTTGTAAAATGACTTAAGGAGATGAAATTTTGCTAGCTGCGAAGTCGATATCTTTGAGTTTTCAATGTTTTCATTTAAAATTTCTGGTAAAAGTGATGTTTAGTGTGCCACTTGCTGCGATAAGGATACCAAGTCGCCAATAAAGATGGCGGACAAGTCAACAGATACTTTAGTGGAAAGTTACGGTTACCACTTTTCGCAATAAAATTGATTTTTTTATCAATAAATATTGGTTTTTTTTCAGACCGTCTGTGCCGGTCTGTTGGGCGCAGAGCAAAAGTTAGAACATGCGATGCCTCCGGCATCTGTTGAAGGCACCGGGCAGAATTTTTTAACAAAAATCCTACGGCTTTCGCAAGCTGCGGGACCTGGAACGAAGTATCTTCGCTAGCACATTGAATATAAGGACTGAGTGGATAACAGATAAAGCGCATAATCAAACGCGAAAGAAGCGATCAAAACATTCTCCATACAAAATTTCAAACAAGCATATTCCACTCACCCTTCATCCATTCTACAGCTTCAAAATAATGTCTGCCATTCCTACCATTCTTGCACAATTACCGACATAAATTACCGAGGAAACCAACTGTTACAGCAAAAAAAAAAAAATTACCAGAACTGGGAAGAATTCCATTGCATCTAACTTTTAAACTAATAATGCAGACGATTTCGTAAAATACGAATTCAGACGATTGTTCATAGCGAATTTTGACAATTAAAAATTGCAAAGGAATAAAGTTCTTAAATTCATGTTCACATCAAAAATTAAATTGCAGTGTCTTAATAACTGTAAAAAGGCTTTTAATCATAATAAAGAACAAAATTAATATCTTTCATCGATATTTTTAACATTTTTCTTAAAATAGTCGTAGTTCATGTTCACCTCAATCATTGTTAAATGTAGTAAAGAAAACAGCATTAAAGTTGCTAGAAGAGCGTTCCGTTGGGTTGCCATATTGGTGACAAACTCGGGGGGTACACTAATCCACTTTGACCGAATTTCTCCATCTTACCATTTTATTTTGATATGACAGAAAAGTACTTTTTCGTATTTGCAAATATGTCCTGGGGTTAAATTTGTGTTATTATTTTGAACCTCATTATTCATTTTACCGTGCTGTTAGGATCTGTAAGTTTAGTGCAATTTTTGGATAACAGTATTATAAACAAAGAGCAAGCTGTAAAAATTGGAATTTGTAAAGCAATCATTAATTTTATCGAATATGCGATATTCATACAAGCATTTCCGGAAGAACTGTTATTAGCAAACCAATCATTTATTGGTGTCGTAACTCGGCATCAGCATTTCGCGAAACGGATGCCCATGTCTCCGCCTATAAAATACAATTAAAAGCATACTATCCAGATAATCTAAATTCATTTCTATTCGAATTTTGATAAATGTAAAAGTGGTTTGGTGTACCTCTTGCTACGACAAAGATGCTAACTTTCCAATTAAGAAGTCTGATTAAAAAAAAGCAAACGCATCTGCAAAAATTTACGGTTACCATTTTCTGCATTAAAATTACGATCTTTACTGATAAGCAATACTTATCAGTAAATATCAACTTTTGAAATCACTATTGCCGCTTATCTTATAAATTTTGAAATAAAATAGTTCTTCAAACCGTCTAATAGCAAAATGTAGAGATGGCGTTGCCGTAGTAATCTGAAGAAGGAACCGGGTAGAATTTTTTAGCTTAAACATCTTAAGACTTCGCTAACAAGGGGGAGAGAAAACCTAGTAGCTTCACTAGCGCATTGAACATAGAACAGTTTGGATTACAGGGACAGTCAATTTCAAGCAAGCACCTATTCCCAACATGCTCTACTTGTAAAAAATTATATTCCATTCACCCTTCATCCATCTGCAGGTTCAAACTACTTTTTGCCGTCCCATTCATCAGACATCTATTTTTGAACAATTACCGACATGAATTATCAAGGGTACCGTCAGAGCACAAATAATTAAGGGAACAGCGAGGCAATGCAGAAGATGGTAAAGGTTACGTATAGTGTACCCCTTGCCGCGCCAAGGATGCCAAGTCGCCAATAAAGATGGCGGACAAAATAAACAAACATTTCTATGAGATAGTTACTGTTACGACTTTTCGCAATATAATTATGATTTTTAAAAAAATATAGTTGAAACTTCTTAACTATACAAAAAAAATCTTAATTATAATACAGATCAAAAATAAAATATTTAATTGATATTTTATTATGTTTAATTTAACCGTTTTTATAAAAGAGTTGAAGCTCATGTACAACTCAACCATTGTAGGAAGAAGAAAACAAAACATCATTAGGGTTACTACAACAGCTTTGTGTTGGGTTGCCATATTGGCGACAATCTCGGGGGTACACTAATGACCGTTTTAGCCCTGGAGATTTTTAAAGTAAGAACTCAGACGATTTCTTAAAGCTCATTAAACAGTTAAAAATTACAAAAGAAAATATTTTCTGCTAGTATTCACATTAAAAATAGAACTGCATTGTCTTAGTAGTAGTAAAAAATTTAATTATAATACAGGAATAAGTTAAAATCTTCGATATATATTTATTTATTTTTAATTTAATATTTTTCATAAAATCGTAGTTCTTGTACAACCCAACCATTGTAAAAAGTAGTAAACAAAACTACATCAGAGTTGATCTCATATTGGGTTGCCCTATTTATGACAAAATCGAGAGGGCACACTCAAATACATTTCAACCAAAATTCGAATATGTAAATCACAAAGTATCAGTACATTTGATACAATAATGCCTATATAAAAAAATAAAAATGAGATTTAATGCTTGAATGCAAGAGAAAAAATTTCGTTTATAAATACAAATGTTGCTACAAAAAACTAGATTGATTAAGTGAAGAAAAGAGTATGCATGTAAAATATAAAAATTCAAATAATCTCTAGAAAAGATTTACTAACAGTACGAAAGCCATAAGAAGAAATAGCAGTTCTAGCTCTGGAACGGCCTCCTATTTCCTTAGGCATTAGCAATACGGAATATTATTATATCATGCACCCATTTTTGTACAAATATAGTATATGTATTGATAATTGCTGCATATATGGCAAAATCACATTCGATAATTGGTTGAAATTTCGGAGTCATTAGAACCACCTAAACTGGAGTTACAACTCATATATAGATGCAAAATTTCCAGCTACTGAGTGAAGAAATGGCGATAAGTTTTTCTTTATAGGCGATGCAGTTTTATATTATATAGAATAAATATATTTTCTGTTGTATATACTATCATTTTTTCTCCAAAATTTATATTCGTAATTATAATTTAAGTTTGTCACATGTTAAGTTAATGCTGTAGTGAATTATTTACAAATTGAGCCAACGTGTTCTTAAAAGTTGGCTTATATATATATATATATATATATATATATATATATATATATATATA
>JAOUZG010008446.1:3273580-3286985 GCA_026289955.1 Argiope argentata
TATATATATATATATATATATATATATATATATATATATATATATAATTCATTATTTTACTTAATGCACTACATGATAATCTATTTTTTTACAGTGTGCGCATTGAGATTTCAAAACAACATTAAAACAATTAGTATGCTAAATATTGTTAAAATTTAAAGGGTGCATTCATAAATAAAACGTCCTATACTTTAACAAACAATATGTAAATAAAACTTACTTTTGTGCTCGTGCTGTTATCCAATCTACATTTTCAGTTCTTTAATTTTAACCAAATAGTAAACATAATTCTTCTGTTGAATATCAGTACAGGACCACAAACTTTTTCTAATAATTAGAAATGTTGAAGTTTCCGAAACATTAGTAATCGACAAAGTTCATCCAATAATGCGTAATACGTTAATAACTTCAATTGGAAACTATCACTGGAGAACAGAATCGATATTCTTTGTAAAACAAATAGCAAAAATAGATTCATTATATTATATGATAAGCATTTGCACTGATCATAGCGCAAAGATAAAAACAGCGTTACAAAGTAAAAATGGAGTAAAAGTTGTTATAATTTGCATATTGCTATCTTTCTGGCTTGTTTTCTACTAGTTAGAACGCACGAGAATTAAAAACAGAATGCGATTGGATAATGAAATTCGAACCCAGATCTTTTTTAAATTGATTTCAGGAAGATAATGTTTTTTTCGCTGGTGTTGGGTCTCCGTGTCCTGGTGGTCAGGTTTCTGTTTCAGGATCGAAAAATTGCAAGTTATAGATCCAATTCTATAATAAATCTATATGTGTTTGTTGATGTGAATTAAAATTACCCACGTTAGAGTATAAATTTCAAGTCTTTGGTTTCGTCTCAGATGCTGCCTTTGTCATCTTAAAGTGGTTCATCAAAAAGAAAAAAATGACTAGATAAGTCCTAAGCATGTTTTTCCCCACAGATCATTGGTTGAATTTTATTTCACAATTTTTAATTAAAAAATATATAAATGATTTATTTTTAAATTTACTTTTTAACGTCTTTACTAATAAGTTTTAAAATTTAACGAAAATATTTGCAATTTAAATTTATTTAAAGCTTTAGAATTACACGCGGAGAATTGGGATAGGCCATCATAATTGAGATGAGATATAATTCATTATAAAACACATCATAATCTATGGAGAAATTGGTATCCGTTTTCCAGAGAAAACCTCACAATAATAAGAGCACTTCGGATGGAGTAAATGAATACGGTATATCTTTTTCAAGTCTTAAACGCTGTATTAAGCAATTTTGATGCAAAAAATATGGACAATTATTGAAATCGATTTGAACCTAAAAACATTTAAAAACTATAAAGTAAAAAAAAATGTTTCTTTAAAAATTTACATTTCTAAAAATCTAAATTTTCATTGAAGAACACCAACATATATCAGTCTAATAGCTTAGAATTTAATGATTAATTCTAATTTAAATATTAAATATTTGGGCTACAGTTTAGTTTAGTTAGAATAACGTCCCGTTTTGAAGCAACATGAGGTAATTTTGGGACAGGCAGGATTTTGAACATCTTCCGTATGATGGGGCGATACGTGAGATAAAACTTATCTTTTCCGAGCTTCGCATCACAAAGAGAAAGCATTTTTCCTCTACGGATTTGGCGTGTGTAAGATCGTTTACACCAAGGTTTTTCAGTGGAATCAATTGTCGAACCAAATAACCACCTCGTCTGTATTGCCGTATCATTTTGGTTACTCATGCAAGAATAAATTAACCCAAATGAGGAATTTTCAATAATTCTTTGGATTCAATAAAACTTTATCTGAAAACTTCAGTCATCTACCTTAAATTGACAGACGCAGAATTCCCTAAATATTTTTCCGATGATGCAGGAGCACTATATAAGTACAGAAAAAAGGTAACCTATAAATATTATCAGTTTCTTTCACCTTCTCCTCCTTCACCTTGCGTTAAGCTCATGAATTCTTAATCTCAGTTTTGTATCTGAATGGTTATTGTTCCTAGATAAAATGCATCTATGTTGTATTTGAACCAGGCTGTTACTAAATTCGTTGGTGCTATATACTCTCGCGTAATTAAGAACAGGTATTTGAGAAGAAAGTTTTAGTTCTGAATTAGATTTTATCATTATTTTCAATTATGAATTCATTATAAACGAGGTCTGTGCCTGAAAAAAAAATAGTATTGAAACAAAAAAATAATGTTTGAATTCATACCGATACAAGAATTAAAATATATCTTCTTACAATATATGTTAGTTAGTCCCGTTTAGTATATTAATAAAAGAAATTAAACAAATAAATTGTTTATAAAATGTTAGAGAGCTAATAAAGGATAATTGTTTAAAATTCAAACAAAATTCAAATAATAAAATTAAATCACAATTTCTTAAAATTGTGTATTGTAATTAGTAATTTATTTTGAAAAATTCTTAAAACGCAAAGAAAGGCACATAGGCTTTAGTAAATTCTGATTATATTGATACAGATGTTAACATTATTTGCGTATAAATAACCTTATATCTTACAATTTCAGTTTTCTAACAGTCTGTTATTCTTTTTAACGTAAGCTTCAGTTTTGCGTCATTTGAAAGTCAAAATTTTAAAAAGCAATAAAATAATAAACGTTCTTGATTATTGATGACGTTATGAGATTATATTTCAGTTATTTGCTTTTTGCATATTTTGTATTCATTCTTATTTCTAGGTTTCGCTTGTTACCCTTCAAAACTTGGAAATTTTTTCAAGTAATACTTTTTTCAATAATAGAAAAAGCTAGACATCGCATGGAGCGAGGTCTGGGCTATAGTGTAGATAAGGAAAAATATCGATTTTTTTTGTTTACATCTGAAATTTAGCATTCAACTTATATTATTTGCTTTGTCATTAAGCGAACTAGTGGGCTAAATATGTTTGAAAAATTTATAGTATTTTTGCCGTACGCCATTTGTGCTGCTGTAATGGAAATTTTTGCCTATAGGAAGAATATTTTTGTCTAAATTTCCAGATTTAAATAAAATTCATATACATCAAACCTTACTTCAACTATCGAGGTTTTGTCCTTTACACATTCGTATGTTTTTCCAAACACTGAAGAATAATTATAACGATTCCGATTGGATAATATTGGATCTAGTTTTTTCAATACGAAATAAAATTCTACAGTCCTTATGACTTTTAATCAGAGGTACACTTCAAGTTCTTTATGTTCAACTTAAAGAATATTGATATTAATTATAGGGAAAAGTTTTTTAATTAAACTTAATCGGCATTTTGAATGATAAGAAAAAGGAAATATGGTATGCATTCCTCCCTTATGTAGTAATTGCCCTTTGTGAAAAGCAAAATATTAATTTAATAGGAAGTTTCTAAAGAACAAACAGATATCAATTTTTTAAAAAAAATTTAAGCTGATTTCAGTTTTGGCTTATCTTGGTATTTTTAATAGAAATTCTTAAAATATTGGGTAAATTAGTTTTTAAATCTTTGCATAATGTTTCCATAAATTAACTTAAAAGTATACTTTTAACTCTTAAATAGCTTTTACTTTAAAAAATAGGAATTCTCATTTTTCTATCAATATATTTTTTGGATTATTAAGATGATAGGGACATCATCTATTTAGGACAATTTCCGATGATTTCTGCTTTATTTAAATTTTTTCCAAATATGGCTTTAACACTCCATTTTGAAGTTTTCAAAACTCATATTATAACAGTAACTTTTAACTTTGAAACTCATATTATTTTTATCTATTCTAATGTATAGAATGCTTCTAAAAATCATCCCTGTTTCCTCCATATTCTAACATTCTTTACATGATGCTGTAGTTCTTCGTGATATTAAGCTCAATGCAGAAAAAGATATTAAATTTGAATTCTGCCTTATGGTAATATTTTTTCTTTTAAAAATGTACTTAAATAAAAGAAAGTAAAAAAAAAATAGTAAAAAAAATTCTACAACAAATGTTTTCATAATTACTACACAATATTAGTGATTTTCTACCTACAGCATCTCCTCCTTTCTTTCTCTCTCTATATGTTTACTCATACAAAAACTTAACATTAATGTATTGATCACTAATGTTTATTTTTAAAATATTAATTTGAATGGTAAGAACTGATCGTTGATAACAAAGAATTATAAAACAAATTCAAGGAAAGATACACAAAGCGAACCATAAATGAAATGTCTTTGATGTTAAGTGAATCAAATAAGGAAAAAATCAAAATTATTTCTTCATGTTAAGTTTTACATTAACTCCATAATATGAGACGTTTTTCAGTTTCGAAAAAAGTTTACTTTGACTGCATTGTAATGACTAAGAAAGCCAACATTCCAAATTTGAGTCAATACTGAATTAAAATTACAAATTTCCATTTATATAACCAAATTAAATAAATTATGAAGCTTCGGGGAGCTTCAAAACATGCTAGATATAAGAAACTCGAATCCTTTCTTTAGATCCTTTCTAATGTAATGACATTAAAATCCATAAATATTTCCCGAAACAAAGCCTCATTTCGCATTGCGAATTTAACCAACCCTAATTGTTTAAATAAGTAAATTGCATGACTTTGTAATCTACTGAAGTATTAATGAGAATGCCTCTTTTGAAGTTGAATCTTCAAAAGAATTTTAGAGGAAATGCTGAGTACCAATCTATAAAGCTTTTGCTGAATAATGTGAGTAATGCTATTAACATTAACATCTCAAATGATAATATCATCATTATTACGAGAACCTTACCTTTTCTCAGGTAGAGCTTAGAAACACACGTCTTATTCAATAAATTTGTGATAAGGTTTTAATTAGCGAGTCCTAATGGATCTCATAGTAATGGAAAATTACTTTCTATCTTCATTCTACCTACGCATAAAACATTTTAACATATTAAACATGACAGCATATGACTAAGCCTTACGGAAAAAGTCTATATTTTTCTAATAGAGTTTACTCTGAAAATATGAGGGACATATGTTTCAAGCCCCGATCGAAAACAAGAAAAACATGTTCATTGAACAAAATGAATTTATAACCAAATTTGTTTTAACATGGTTAGTTTTCGACATAAGTGCTGTGAGGTAACTACATAAGTCAGTTTTTCAATCCCACCCTCAAAGAACGCTGATAAAAATGGTGTTAGACAGGCCTTAACGTTCTTTTGAAGCTCCTCATTAGTCTTGTTTCGTGGATTTTCTTTATAAGAAAGAATATGAAGAATTTGGAGGATGAATATCTCTAAATATTCATCCCTCAAAGTCGCTATTTTGGCATACTGGATAGGCAACTAGTAGTCTAATAATTTGGCCTTTCCATTTGAAAACCTTGCTCATATCATTGGTAACATCTTCTGTTGTGACAGTCTTGGGCCCTCGTTCCCTTTCGTGAATATGGTTTTTATTTCTTCTTTGGATTAAATAAATGTTTAAGGTGCCAAAATATGTCTTTATGAAATATGTCTCTAAAAATGTGAACAAGTTACTATGTACATGTAAAAATGAGAATTTAACGAAGAATTTTTCAATGTTTTATATAAAGTTTGTTTCCCATAAAAAGAATTTTCGAAGTTACTAATTTCCTATTCATAGTGGACGGAATATTGTAAAGTTAGAACATTTATGTACAAAAGAAGTAACTAAATTTATAGGGAATAATCGAGACAAAAACAATTCGATGTGCTTATAATTGAAAGCTGAATAGAAAGAAGGCTTAAAATCAAGCGAATGCTTTATCATCATGAAAAATCAGGGGGGGGGGGATATAAGTTTGATATATAATATTAAATTTTTGTTTTTGTTTATAATTGTATATGATTTATTATTCCAATTCCATTTTTCTTTCAAAGCATAAAAAAACTATATTACCTTTTCTTGTTAGTTACTGAAATTAATTTCTCTGATCTGCAAATGAGATTGTAATATAAATCTGTATTGAATAAATATTGTTCACGCACCTATTGAAACTGATATTTTCTTGTTATGAACGATTTCATCAATCTCTTACAATTTATCTGTCAGTTACAAGGGAATTTTCGATATGTTTTGATCCCTTTAAAACACATTAGATCACGAAGGTAAATATTAAGTAAGAACGTCCGAATCGTACTTTAGAAAATTCACCTATTCTTATGGCACACACACACACACACACACGCGCGAAAATTATAAGCATAATTTTTTGAAGTTGAGTCGTGGCCGATGTCAGAGAAATTTGAACTTTTAACTTCATTTTATTCCCTCCTGAGAGGCGTGAATTATCTACAAGGCACGTAAGTTTACAGCGCAATACAAGAGCAGATTAGCGTAAAAGAGAGAGAGAATATTTTTACCAGTTAGTTTCTTGTAGAGATTTATTTACACATGTCAGATTAGATAAGGGAATTAGAGTAATCTTTTAAAAGAATGTGCTAGGCTCGACGGTTATTTTATCCCTTCACTTGGAATGTGCGAACCACCGACCTAATTATTTTTACAAATCCTCAATTGAATGAATTAAATAGAAAAAGTAGAATGTGATCAGGAAATAAGAGAATATTTTAGAATGAAGTTACATGGGCTAAATTAAGATAAAACTTTGAAAATTAATAAGAGTTTATATAATATCAAATGTTACACAATTGAAGGCCTATATAATGTGATTTATATTATTGCAAATTGGGCATTTATAAAGAGGAAATTGTAATTTTTGATTATTAATTTTCCCAGACATGACTATTGCTACTGCATGTGATATAGAATAGAAGTTCATCATAACGTGCAGTGAATTTCCAACCTCTGATGAATTTTAAATGCAAAAGTGTAAAAATAATTGAAAACAGATAAGGATGCAATAAAAGTATTTGAAACTAAAATAAAATATTATACTATGATTCCCAAAAATGCAGAAGAAAATTAGTAAAAATCAAACTCTGCATATAATTAAAAATATTTACATAATGATAATCGGATTTAAAGGAAATGCTTAGATCTCCAAAATTTAAAAAAGTATGTGTTGTAAAACGGGGAAAAATCTTAATGTCTTTAATAAAAAATAATTTTCTTTTAAGAAACGGAATTTACTGCGCAGTTACTGTTATTAGTAATTTTTGATTATAATACAGAAACAATAGCTGATGTGTCACAGATTCTAACCGTTTATCAAGCCTGCAATAAACAGATTTTCATATTCCCTCAGTTAGACATAACAGTATTTGCAAATCCCAGAAACTATATATTTATATAGATAACTGTGTACTTATCACCCCCCATATCAGTTTTCTAAACAGAGTATTCTCAATTACAATGGAAATGAAGCCCATTTATAAAAACATGATAAAGGACAAAATTAAATTTTACTGTGCCTCAGATTCTAATTTGAGATAAGGAAATATAGAAGAATCTTATATAAACCACAATTTATTAAATGCTTGATTGCGAGTAATTTTTTAATTTTCATGTTACTTCTATTTTAATTTAACTAAATTTGTTTTTTTTTAATCTGTCTTTTTCAATCATCTTTTTTTATTTTCTTATTGTTTGTATTTGATATGAATTTTTAAATAATGTAGAAATTGTTACAACGTATGTATTGTGGGATATTTTTATTGATAAATAATGAAATTAATCGTATATGAATTCTAATTTTGTTCATGAATCATAATGCTTCGACGGGACAAGATTTACGTTTTTAAGTACAATTTTATTTATCCTTACCTTTAACTTAATATAAAATGAAAAGCATCATTTCATCATTGCTTATATAATCACCAGCCCAAGTATTTGTAATATCCGTGATATCCTATTCCGTAAGCGTTACTTGATTTGGTAGCCACATATAAATTAAGGTAAAGTACTTAAAATTAGAGAATGCTCATTGTTAGAATAAAATACATGTACAATAAATTGTATGTCAAAAGCTTGATTTGCATGTAATTCACGTTTCGGAACATGTAAATAGCCTTTCATTTGTTTCTGAAAATAGAAAGCTAAATGCATGTTAATGAGATTGCAATCGTTCAAACGAATTTTCATTTTGTGGTATTGTTTGTCTCAAACCTTCCTCTTTTACCTTTCCCCTAATTATATTTAATAAAAATATTTTCGAGTGAACTGGAGAAATTTATTCCGTTTCTAACATAAAAGCAATAATTCCCAGTGACAGCTGACAATAAAATAAAATTTCGGAAGGCCGACGAGAATCGTAACAATGCATTTAAAATTTCAAAAATGAGTAGAAAATTACCATGCGAGTACTGTTCCAAAACTGCATAAATCATCGACTCTTTCTTTAAAGAAAGCTCTACCATTTCCTTTAAGAACTCGAATAAGAAGGAAAACTTTAATGATTTTTTGAATATGAATTCTTGAAGTATTAATAATGAGCTGTGAGCTCAATGAACTGACGCTGTGTTGATTCTTTTTTCACACACCCGTACGTGCAGAAATCCACTTAGTGCAGATCACTCACTTAAAGACAGCAAAAGCAGAAAGCTGTAATTTCAGACATCCATCTAATGCGTTAATGCAGTAATCCATGACAGTAAAGGGATAATGAGCTTTTCGGTACGTTATTTGCGAAGTTCTGAGTCGTTCAGAATTTCTTTTGTGTATCAGCTTTTATACTTGGGTGATTTAGCACATATGTAAGGCATTAAATGAGCCTATTTTGTATCATTTCACAAATGAATTAAAAAGATTGTCTTTCAAGTAGCTATCATAATGTCCTTATGTGTTTCATACGGTTTGTTTTTGTGAAGCCATAATAAAATTTATCATCTAGAACTAAAACCACTAAATTCTTCAAAATAAAAATGGAATTATAGGCTTTAATAGGAATAAAAGAGCACTTTAGGAATAATAACTTTAGACATAAAATGAAAGTATTGAAATGTGTGTTTTATTTATTTATTTTAGTTTTTAGAAAATTAAGAAAATAATTTAATGCTAAATTATGGTCTAAAAGTAGTAAATCTTTTCGTACGTAAGATCTTGAAGGACGCGCATTTTGGAACTCAGGAAAAAAGGAAACAAGAAACTTAAATTCTCAATATTGCAGTCAAAATTTCATTATTTTGTTGTCTATATTATGTGCTATTATCTAAGACATAAAATACTGCTCAATAAGTATAAATGATTAAATGGTTATTATAATTTTTTAATCCAGAATTGTATTTATATATGGAAATTTTTAGCATATGAATAAAATGGCTTTGATTTTTAAAATGAACTTCCTTTGTATACTTATAAGTCAAACTATACGTTGAATTTATCTTTTCGTTATTTTTTCTTTAATGTCTTATTATTTTCTAGTGCGTTAGGAAATATTTTATTCCCCATACTAATAAATTTTATAGTGTATTAGCAAAACATTGTAGTTAAAAGTGTTCATACAGTTCATAATAGGAAGACGCGAAATTTTTCTATGAGTTCTTAAAATTTAATTGTCATTTATGTAGTTAGGAGTTTTAAGGATTATTGTTTAAAGAAAAATTTTGGAAAATACTTAAATTTAAAAATTTTATAAATAATACGATGATTTGTTACCCAATTTATTGTCTTACCTAAAATGATCGATGAAAATAGATGATCAATAGATGAATATTTGAACATATAACCCATCATAAAAAGTAAAAAAATAAACAAAAATTATGCATAGATATTTCGAGATTTTTTTTTACTTTTGACTTTTACTTATACTAGATATTCTGTATTCCGAGAATCTCTAACTTTAATTTTTTTAAAACTGTTGCCTTGTAATTTTTCAGTTTATTTTTTACAATAAGTTTTGATACAAATACAGCTCATAGATAGGGGCTGAGGTTGTCTGGTGGTAAGGTCTCAGCTCCTGATCTGTAGAATGTCAGGTTCGAAACCCGATTCCATCAAAAACCCGTCATTTAAGGAGTTATGTTGTTCGTTAAATCCGTCAGGGTCAAACGTCCTTTTGATGGTATAGTGCTAAATGGAAAGAAGGTGCCAGTTCAGGTATCGCCCTCGTCATCAAATCGTATTCAAAATTATTTGGTTCCTCCCAAAATATCCCTAGTTTTAATTTATTATTCGATGTTAATATAACTAAAACAAACACAGGGGATAACTACTGACATGCTGTAGCTGAAAAGTTTAAGATCTATTCGTATTATCAACTCACTTGGATACAATTAAAGTAGAATCATTTGCTTTCCCTGAGGGTATTGTGACAAATTCGACAATGCAGTTTCTAAAAAGTGTAACTGAGAATCAAGTTTTCCCATTCCTATATTTCCAATATTTATTCTTTTTCTCATAATCACAGGCACATGAGACACCGTTAGTATATTTATTCATGCCGTGATTCTAATTCAAGCCGTTTAGTGAAAGCATAATTGGTTATGAAGAACTAGTTTTGGTTTTTGCATTGCACTTCATAATATGCTTAGTTATAATTATCAATATTTTGATTACTAAAAAATAAGAATCAATTTAATAAAAGTTTTTAACGTTCTTTTATTAATGTACTAAAAAGTAGAAAGTTTAATGTTTTATTTATAGGTTATTATTATGATTATTATGGATTCTTGACTAAAATGCTTTTCTTAGTATCGGGTGGACCTATTCATACAAAATCAAAATTTAAGCAAATTTATCTATTGAATTTTAATTGTTTTGCTGACGTTAAAATAATGTAATGTTCTGCAGAATGCGCACGTAAATAGTGGTTGAAAATTCTTACATATAACAAAGAGATTGAATTATTCATTACAAAGTTTCATTTTTACAAAGATGGGGAAGTCAATTAAAGTAAAAAGTTTAAAACAATTCAGAATATAGAGATTTTCACTGAGAAATGATTCTGTGTTTTAGTATATAATAAAGGGAAGTAAATACTACACAAAACAAATTTATGTCAGATTAAAACATCAGGTATTTAAAGTTCAAAAACTTCATATAGATTAAATAATAAAGAATGTAGTGTTAGTTATTTATTTTTAATAATTCACATCTGATTTAATACTTTCTTTGTAACAAAGAAACTGAGAAGAAATTTCTTTAAAATAAGTTTTATAAAGATTGTAGTTACGTGAGTATGAAATGTTCTGGCATTTTAATTAAGAAAGTTAAATGGTTCTCTTTACTTTTTTAACTGGGTCATTTTTAACTAAGCCCTAATCACTAGCTAGGAACAATTGAAGTGATCTAGTTAACAATTATTGCGTATCTAAAAGAGATCTATATCATTTAAAAATTTCAAATGAATTTACGGCAGAATATACTGAGTAATTTGTGTTCATAAAATCGAAAAAAATAGTAAATAATTTCATTTGACAATCAGTAATTGGGGAAAGCTAATACTGGTGATATAAAATCAAGATTATAAAGATCTAGGACCTAAATTTACAAAAATGAGAATAAATGAAAACTTTCTTATTTACTTCCCATTAAATATTCATTTAACAAATTTACTGATTCTATTCCGGCAAATTATCTCGTTTAAAATGAGGTCAATTTGAATTTTTTAAAAATTATTTTCATTTTAATTTTAGATTTCAGAAGCGTCTGCTTTAACTTTAATTTAAAGAAGTAATTTATGAATTAATTTGATTTTCTAAACATTATTTTGTAAACATGGAAAATATTAATAAATAGACTGAAACTAACAATCCAATCTATGAAATTACGGGTAACCGTAGGAGGGAAATACATATGCACTTTTATAATTAATAAGTTAAAAATAAGACATTGAATTAAATACACTTGATCCCAGAAGTTATAAATTGCATCAATGCTGTAAAAGTATTCTTTTCTGTGATGCTAAAGTGTATGAGAATTTTCTTTGTTCATTCTTCCTCATATTGCTGAAGAAGTTCAAATAGCATTGTATGAGAAATTAAAGCAATGTTGTACCTCAATGGTACCAATAAATAGGAGGACTTCGAACATGAGATGCGTGAAAGCTTTTCTGTTATCTTTAATCTATTAGTGAAAAGCCATGAATTTCGTGTACTAATATTTATTTCTAGAGGAGCATGGAAGATAATAATACATTATCACCTTCTTTTTCCTTGATCGCATTTGATCTTTGAAAGAAAGTCATTAACTCTCAATTTCTTTAACTCCCAAAATTGCTCGTTGATAGAAATTTAACTAGTTTTTACTCTACTATTTCATATCACTTACCTGAATTTCCTTGTTATCTACTCTCATTAAAGGAGAAATTGAGAATCTTAAGTTATAATCAGTTTCCTGAAGTAGTATTGCCGTTTATAAATTATTTTTAAAAAATCTGAAACAAGTAGTGCCACAACTTCATAGATTTATTAAAAACTCCTTGTCAGCAATATGTGCTTCGAAAATTGAGGTTTAATCGTATAAATTTAATGAAGTTCCATAATACTTGAAAGGAAATATTTGTTCTGTCAGGCTATTTTTAAATGATTAGGTATCAAATAAAATGACAATTTAATGTTTTCAGTTTTCCAGTTTTTTTAAATATATACCACTGTTGTATTTTGCTAATTTTTAGAAAAAGTCTGTGCTGAAAAATCATTTTATATTAGCCGTAATTCAAATAATTAGACCTTTAAATGAGTGATTATATCTAAAGAAACATATAGCTTATTTCCAAGGAAATTAAAATGTTATAAGGTTTAGATCTTAAAAATAGGCATAGAGAAATGAAAGATATTTGAAGGGGCCTAAAATTATTAACGTCTACAAAACCTAAATTAAATAAAAATAACTGTATTTCACAAATTTTGAAATCAGTAGATTTCCCAATATCTTTAGAAACAACGTATCTTGAATTACATTTTTAAACCTAGAACGTAGCAACAGATATTAAATTCGTGCATATAATATAAGATGCATATTTTTTCCTTACTATTAAGGCAATATTTGAAAAGATTCACATTTTTTTTAAAATATCCATTTTACAAATATGTGAAAGGTGAGAAAATAATTCCTTCCTTTAAAACAATTCAAGATAAAATGTATTCAGTTAAAAGAAACAATATCCAAAACTGTCCTTATTAGTGCACTTTGAAAGTGGTTTTTTACACACGAAATGATATTTCCATTTTCAGGAAAAATGTGTAACAATTTTTGATTCTTAAAGTAATATTTAATGACGTGAGTAAAGCCTGGAACAAAGCAGATCCTATTTGAAGTAAAGAATAATAAAATCAATTCACAGCTTTTTTTCTAATGAAAAAAAATCAGATGCAAAAATATTTGCTCTGATTCAAAATACCGTTAAAGATAAGAAAACAATAAAAACAAGTGTGATTTTATAACATTTTCAGAAAGTGCATTTTTAGAAATATTATATATTTTTAGTTATGTTTTTTGAAAGATTAAATAATATTTCCTAACGTGTCAACTTGAATATAAGAGAATGAATTTTATTCTCTATGTATGGAAAATATTCCGAAATTTCTTAT
>JAOUZG010008446.1:3287085-3322998 GCA_026289955.1 Argiope argentata
TATATATATATATATATATATATATATATATATATATATATATAATTTTAAGAAGAGCTTTAAAGCATTTTAAAAAGTTGTCAGTTTCTAAGAACACAATATCTTACACTAAAAATAAATTTCAGAATTTAAAATCAAGATTGATTTCTATGTAAAAAATCCAGATCTTCTAAATACAAAATAATGACCTTTTGCCTTATGTAATCAGCTTATTTTATAATCTGACAATTACTTCCTGATTTTTATAAAATAATTTAATTATTAAAGCATTTAAATATTTTCTTAATATTAAATTTTATGGAACAAAAAACAAGAAAGATGATAAGATGAAATTTTATTTTATAATTTTTATTTACTTAAACTGCGCATTGATTTGAGCTCAAAATTCTTTTATCAGTTTTTAATTCCATTCATTAAATTTAACACAAGACAGTCTAATTCAGAATAAAATCCTTAATTTATAAATTCTCTTATAGCCAAACTATATTTCACTTCATATATATATATATATATATATATATATATAGCATAATGCTTAAAATTTTTGATTTTCAATGTCTTAGAAAACTAATATTCGCCTGAACAATTATCTGAATATTGAGGAACATATTATTATGACTGAAAGAAATTGATTTGTACATGCTTATCAAAAATTTTATACTCTATTTTCTATTTTAATAAATGTAAAATAATCATCTTTTACTAATGGAGCTCAAAATAAGGAATTAGGGAAATAAATTTATCAATTATAATGCGAGCACTTAAATATGTAGAATTTTAACATAAATTCTCCTTTTAGTAAGAAAGCTTTATTTTACAGAATTATATGTATAAAAAAAATTCCGAAGAGCTTAAAGAGAAATAGTTTTCTTTTCTGTACTTATCGGAGATAATAATCCACTTACTAAAAATTTTTTAAAATGCAACTTTTTGGAGTATTTTTTTTTTTTTACTTAAAAAGATTGTGCTATTGCACTTTTTGTCTAATAGTTGTCTTTAATGAATTTTATATGGGGTACAATTATGTTATATTACTTTGTATTATATTACAAGTTTATATTTATTTATATTCTCCTATTTTCTATTTGCATATTATATTAATTGATTTATAAGCTCAATAAGAAAAGAACTTTTAAACATAAATTGAATTAAAAATTTTAAAATTAATTAAAAGTTAATTTTAAAAATTTATTAATTTTTAAAATTAATTAATTAAAAATTAGTTAATTAAAATTACATTAAGTAAACTTTACATTCAGTGAAGTTATCTAAATTCTGCAAACGTAATCCAGTTTTGTGTTACAGTTACATCTTTAAAATATTCTTTCATTTCATACTAATTTAAAAGAACAAATGCTGTATGAGAACTTTGTAAACTATATTTATTAATTTATTGAAGCAGAAATTATTTTTGTCGCATAAACAAAGGTTTCAAGTTTATAAAACGTACATACCCGTAGGAAATGTTAGATACAAAGAGAAAATTATTTTAATTGCGATGCGACCGGCGAGGGACAGAATTTACTTTTGAATTAAAGGAGTGGGGCATAATTAACTTTTGAACTAATTAAAAGGAAAAGAACAGAATTTAGGTTGGATATTAAATAAAAATCAGTTATGGATTGGCCTATTGGACATCTGATTGGCGTGATAATGTCCGGATTAAGTCATACCAGACTCTTCGACTCGCCGGAAGGCACACGGATTTAAACCATTATGGCTGAATGACCGGACCGCCACAACGGCAATTTTAGAGGGAACTGTTGTTGAGTTCTAATGATCATCACCAGACTTTGTACAACCCTTTCCTTAGGAAGTATGTCCCGTCATTGATGGGAGGAGCCCAACCTCACCTATTAGTGCACCCACCAGGTTGCGCGAGATCCAATCACCATGCAGGAAGCATCTCTTCCTCATTTCGAGGTGCCCCCTCCTGAGGATTTAATGTCAGGGGTAATAAGATTTATCTTAACAAGCAATATGCAGTGATAGTATTTCAAAGTTTTATTTTAAGTTTTATGTTACTTTCAATACGTATTTAGTAATTTAATGACAATAAATATTTGAATCGTTTTTAGTCATATAAGAAACATACTTGAAAATTACTTCACTCATAACATATTTCAAATGGGACTTTCAATTGTTAAATCAGAAGTCAAAAGTATTGTATACCATTTTGGGCAATTAAGTATTACAAGTTGAAGGTCAAAATTGAACATGGTTGTCTCTGGGGCATGAATTCAAGATATGAAATTAGAGTGTCAATCTCTTAGACGAATGTAATTGTCAACACTATTTGGTTTAGACAACGCAGACAGTTAGAATATTCTCTCGAGTGAAACGTTCTCTCCTATTATGAGTCATTTACACTGAATAATTTTAAGAAGATAGTTACTGGCGTGAACTTTAATAATGAAGGCATATAATTGCCTTAACTATGAGGAGTAAATGACAAGTAGAATGCTTTTAGGACTGGGACGAATATTAGCTTCTGGCTGACGAATATTAATATGCATGTTATTTAGAAAATCGATAAATGTGCGTATAATTCATTGTTATGCATTGCAAGATTATCAGTAATTTATGGGCACAAAAATTGTAAACAAAAGGTTACACCAACTAAAAATAATATTAATAAAATGTAAGAAATGTATTAGAGAGTGAAAAGGGTAAAAAACAACAACAGCCACTGAAAAATTAGAAATAAAAAAATATTTTTAAATTACGAAAGCAAAATCTTATATAGTTTTCTAGCTTTACTGCAAGGTTCGTAAATTAGAATATACATAGATATTAGTAGTTTTATATAATAATATATTACGATCTAGAATATTGTAGAAACAAGCGGAAACCCTACCTTTCTATACCCTAATAATTCTATAATGTGTAAAATGTTCTAGAACCTTATGTCGTCTCATAGGTCTTTATATGTTACATGTTGTACATTAGAAAAACGTAATCACATGTAACTTATTTTAGCAATAATGCTTATCAATTTCAAATGTCAGAATTAAAATCAAAGTATTCATGTGATATTTGACTGTTGTTGAAAATCAATAGTTAAGTACTAGTTAATCACGTTTTGAAGGAAAAATAATTAACATAAAAAGCCTTAGAGCTGACTTACTGCAAATTGTCAGTTGTGAACTTGAAAAAAAAGAGACTTCTAAATGCTTCTCAGAATAGAAAAAAATAACTAGAAAAGAACTATTAAATTTCATGCACAGTTATTTCTTGGATAGTATTCATTCACCAAGGAAAATGTTTAAAAATTAATTTAAATGTTTCGTTAAAAATAATTCAACATTTTATCAATTTTAATAAATTCAGAGAATATATATGGTAAAAATTCATTCTTTACACATTCATTTAAATTCTTAAATTTTTAGTAATTCTCATCTTGATTCCTTAGAATTTTGTTTCTAACTTAAATTTCAAGAAAAAAACCATGCATAATCCATAGCAATGCTTTTTATTGTTTCAGTTCAATTACTAGATCTATACTCAAGCTTACTGCAACAATATTATATACATTTTCAGGTGAACGCTATTGCTACCATATAATGAGGAAAGGATATTGAAAATCAAGTAAGGACTTCAAATAAATCTTGAATCACTACAATATTACGAGGTTTTGGATAGATAATCAAATCTTCTTTATTTTTTTAAAATACTTCCGATTAAAATAAGCTTTAAAGAAATAATATCAAAACAACGCATACACTTTGTTTTTGTGCATTAAATATTGCATGTTATTCATTTCTGTGATTCGAATTCTGCTTTTATCGATATTTCCCAAGTGTGTGGAAGTCTTGAAATAAATCAAAGCAATTGATCGCAATGACAAGTGCTTCATCCTTTTCTCATTCATATCTTCCAATCTACTTACTTTCAGCTAAATCATATTTCCTCGTCTTATTTAATATCATGTTTGTATTGAATTTTTTTCGGTACCAAAGGTTTTGAAAGACAGTAAATGTTTGATCTGGAGACATTAAATTTTCCAAATCAATGATTTCCTTAAAATTATTTTCTAGATTAATAGCATATATTTCATTTATGATAGTTTTTTTTAGAAAACTTTCTAGTAAAATAACTAAACTAGCCCGTAGATTTGCATCCAATTATATATTCATATGTAATCCTTATTATTCTTTAAATTTTTTACCTTATTTGAGATTATTTTCACTCTTAATAGTCTGTAATTATTCAGCTAATCACCTTCAATCAGAGTGGTTAAATTTATTATTGAGTTTATTAACTCGTTTGAGATTCCATGTAACAATTAAATCTGATATAAAGTTGATACAAAAGAATCAAACTTATTCGCAGCACCTAGAATTAAAAATGCACGTACTATATAGAAATCAATACTAAATCAAATACAAATATTTTATTATTTATAAATATTTGTATTTGATTTAGTATTGTTTTGCATATTTTATTTATAATTTAGAAACCGCAAGCAATATATGTAAATCCTGTAACTATACTAAATGCCTATAAAATTCCTTCTCAAATATCTGTTTCCACTTCTACGTATTCGACTATAATTTTCAATATCGTGTGTTTTCTAAAACAAATACTTTGATATAGTAAGTATAAAAAATCGTGATCATTGTTCATGGATATTATACTGAACGCGAGATATTTAATATGGGAATAAACAATTACCTGATTTGATTTTGTGAAAAGGAAGAATGTACAGTAGTCGCCAATTTACCGTTTATAATCACTTTAAAATACTTTAAAGAATTTGCAGAAACTTTGCACTCTACCTGCTAAGGTTTTTCCTTTTAGATGGAATTACTCAATTTTCTACATTTTCTTGCATCTTTTGTTCCGTTGCATGTTGCAACGGAACAAAAGATGCAACAATAATAATTATGTATTTTAAAAAAATGCCCTCCAGTTTCTCAAGACACAAAAAATCAAGGCAAAAGTAAGAGCTATGAATCAAAAGTTAACGAGTTCCTTTCTCTGTCATTATCTATACACAGTGTATTAGTATAAAAGTATATACAATTATTTTCAACAAATTTACATTATTTGTTTATTTATATTGAAAATACCAAGAGCAATATATTCTTAAATCCTCTGAAAAATAAGAAGCAAGCATTATTTTTATTTTTTGAAGTTTCTTCCTTTCAAACAACGTTCTTCATTTCCATAAGGGGACAATCATCGTTCCAGTAATTAGGACTATTGTTCAGCTTCATTTCAAGGCACTGAAACTTCTATTCAAAAGGCTTTCTCCTCTACCATTATCGGTATATTTTAATTAAATCATTGAAACGTGTATTTTATTTCTGATTTAAAAAAAATCCAGTCATAGCTTTTATTTTGCAACAAAAACACTCTGAGCCTCATAATACGCCAGGAATTACTTTTTTTCAGGTTTTGAACAAATATTAAGAGGTATAAAAAATTCTTTCGTTAAAGACGCGTTTTCAATTCTCGTTAATGAATACGTATGTTACATAAACAAAGTCTTATGACTAAATACAAATTTAATTCAGTCACTTCAATGAAATATAAAGAGAAACCCCTTTTTAGGAATATTGGAAAAACACAAATTAACATACTGAAACTGGAAATGATATTTTGGCTTTCTGGCAAAATTGATTGTGCAGCATTCTGATCACGAACAACAAACGGGAATTATTGTCGGTTTTATACACTTATTTAAGAATCAGTGATAATGATAATGGTAAGAACTCGTGCTTAAAGCCAATGTATTTATATTGATATAAAACCATCACAATCATATTTTATTGAATTTTTATTCATCTATACACTTCTGTCACAGTATTGGTAATTTGTCACGACCATAATGTCAGAAAATCATGTTACGGAAATTTTCCCAAGTAGCTACATTGTTGATTTTTTGTTCAAAAGTTTAGGAAGTGGACCTATTTCATTCTTTAGCACTTAATGACAAAGCAAATAATGCAAGATGAGTTTAATTCACCTTACAGAAAAAAAAATATACTTTAAGACCAACACTATAACCTCGTTCGGGCTCCATGCTATTTCCGAATCATTTTAATTTTAAAAACCCTACTTTCAGAAATTTGCATCAGACAAGGTCTAGGCTCAAGGACAATTTTTCTTTAAAGACGTTTAAAACATAGAATTTCAGAAAACCATAATCTCTTTGTCAAACCCAGAGCAATATTTAGAGTAGAAATTTTGATTTAATTATTCTAATTGCAGTAGAGAATAACTGTTGTTAATAGAGTCTACATTGTGCTCTCTATTATAAAATCCAAGTTGTTTTTAGCTTCATGACAATAGAAGAAATCCCCAAAATAAGAAGCAATATAAAATTGTCACCCTTGGAAATGCTTCAAAATAAAGGAAATCAAATGGGCGAATTACAATTGAATCATGCGGTTATTTAAACAATAAACAATATTTTAACCTTTTGTCCCTTTGAAACACTTCGGCGTTTCACTTATTGAAATTTCGATATACGCAAAAAGGAATATCCGATTATTAGGAAGTTAAAACGGTAAAATATACCATAATTCAAGCAAAAATATAAATGTAGCAACTAATATATCCAGAATTTATAGAGCACGGTAGCGGAGCTTTATATTATAGGGTTTTTCTATATAGACTATTGATTATAACCTTCAAATTTAAGAAGTTGATTTATCTTCATAAATAATTTGCTTGGCTTTTCAACAAAAATGTTTATTATTCTAGAACTTCGTAATAATTCTTTCATGTTAATCTGTCACTTTAAGATACCCACTTTTATTGGAGAACATTTAACCCTTTGCACTTGGTAAAGCAAATCGATGCATAATTATTCAATAGCGAAGGGCATGTTTATTGCTCCAAATTCGTGTGTGTGCGTGTATGCGTTTAAATTGAATGTCTCCATCTTTTACCATTCTGTAGGTATTTTGAAAAATAAATAAATGAAACGTCAAAATGATGCACCGTCTCGAATAGTGCCCAAGAGCCACCATGAGTGCAAAGGGTTAATTCTTATTTCTATTTGAAGAAAATCTCTGTATTTGATTAAGAATATCCGTCAAGACAGAAAGTCAATTCTAGAAGGACTTAATTAAGAACTGTAAAAGGATGATTTGCACGAGCTAAACAATTTAGTGCACGAACAAAACCCACACTATCTACTAACATGTCATTGGATATCCGAGATAAAAGAAGCAATTTATTCGTATTCAATAGTTGGTATAGACCTAACCCTCTTGGACACGCTTTTCACAAGTGTTTGGATGTTGGACAGTGGCGTTCTTTCAACTCGACTTGAAGACAAGTTCTTTCAGTTATTTAGTATTTGCACGCGATATTAGCAGTAACTTCTATGCTGATTGACTGATATAATTGGTGTCTTCTTCTTCTAATAATAATAATAATAAAGAAAATTACTGTCATTACATTTGCTAAATGAGTGAGTGGCAAATCCTAATCTGAGCCGTTTTTATTATGTAGTGATAGTCAGAACCTCAATTTTATAGTGAGATCAAATCCTTTTTTTTCTATGTTGACAAACTATTTTTTTATGTTTAAAAATCCTTTTCTACGTTCAAAAATTCATTTTTTCTTTATGCTGAAAAAATCCTTTTTTTCCCTATGTTTAAAATTCCTTATTTTTATATGTAGTTGTAGTGCTATAATATGCTGTAATTTCCTCTTGAAATAAATAGGGGGATCCAATGTCTAATTCTCCGCATATATGACGCAGTACAATCTTAAAGTACGTTCAATCCGCTTGAAGCTGTCTTGCTACTATCTTGCAGTTTCTAAAAAATGGTATTCTGTACCCTCTCGATAGATATATCCTTTACACTGAGTTACGACCGTTCTTGTTAGAAATACACAAGGACGAACTAATTATACGAGATACTTTAATTTTATGAAAATGCAAGTAATAAATTGCATTTGTTAAATTTTTGGGAAAGTAAATATACTAACAGATTTATTTCATATTAAAATATTCATTTTATTTTGTATTTAAGGGATTGGATTAATATTACTTATTAGGACTAAAATCTACTGTTCTTGGATGGATTTCGAAATTTCGAATCAGGATCAGATGATGAAAATGGCAAGCTAGCACTGTAAGCTTAAAACGTCTACTCCACCTTAATGTGACTATTTATGACCCCAGTTTCCAGTCCAGTACACCAGTCATGGTTTAAAGTATGATATACTTACATGTATGTTATATCCTAGACTGATTCGGATGTCGATCTTGCAATCCTTTGATTTCAAAGCAGAGACTTTCCCGTCAAGATACTGAGATCCAGCATTAGCGGATTTATTTTTCTCTTCCTAAAAGCAGTTCAAAGACGTAAATAGATTTGAGTTTGAATGGAAGTATCCAATCACATTCTACTTAGATATTTATGCGAATCGATTTGTACAAAACATGCAAGAAAGATACTGTCTGTCCATAAGGAGATCTCTGACCGACTGTTGTCTATGTTTACGGCGGGCGTTATAGAAACAGGCGTCGATAGGGAGGATCCATTTCGAATGGGTGGAATCGAACCGAAGTCTGAGGGGATATTCTTTATCTTGGCGAAAAAATGAAGCGATAAAAAAACTATTGCTCATTCGTCCTCTCGCTTTTACCGCAGTTGCTCATATCTTCATATTTGCTTAGCTTACTTCTTTTATATTTTGTTAATATTTTCTTATTTATTTCATTCTTATTAAAGGCATTTCATTATTTAATAATTTTTGTCTCTTGAATTTTGAGATCCTTTAAAATGCCTTTTCGATTTAAGAATGGAGAGACTTTAAAATCACAAGCACGTAAAATTGTGCATAATGTTATAGAATTTTGCTTGAAGCTGAAAATTCATATTGGGAAAAAGATGGCGTTTTAGAAGAACTAGTAATTCAGATTGGAAGTACTGATTCGGATTCCGATTCAGAAGAAACGGAATCTTGTCACAGTGATTTAGAATTCATTTAATTGAAAGCACACAACTGTCAGTCACACGATCTCTGCTAGTTTTGCACTCTTTTAACCATAATTAATGTGTTTTATAATTAAAAAGTGAATTTTAAAATTGCTTTTTTTTGTTTCATTTCAATTAATTTGATCGTAAGTTATAGAAGATATAGAATTTTATTTAGTTTATTTCCTGAAGCTACGAAATTGATTCCTTTTTGTTATTTTCTATTTTTTCATTAATGTGATCTTGTTTTCTGTTATTCAATTAACGATAATCAAAAGTTTCAGCTTAACATACTTTTGATTATCCTTAAAATTTGATAAAATGTATATAATTGTTAATTTTGAGTTTCGAAAAATAGTATATATATGAAAAATAAATAAATAAATTTATTTTGGAGAGGTTTTAAGCATATTTAACAATGGATATTTTACTTTGTAACAGCAACCTTTTATAAAAAATATGAAATAATTACGATTATTATGTTATTATTTTTATGTTGAATTAGACAGATTACTTCGCGTTTGCTGCGGAGAATTTGATCTTAAGTAGTTACATAAATTTAAAACAAATAAAATGAAAATTAAATTTTTGTCTTGCTGGATTCTATTTAATTTTTTTCTTCTTGTGCAGTCGTTAGACATATAAATAATTATTCAGTTTTTCTATTTGATTTACTCTGTTCTTTCTGTACTAATCAGAAAGGAATTTCTATATTATTCTAACAGGAATAATATATATTCTCAAAATTCCAAGTATACAAATGATTTTCAGCCCAGTGAATTATTTTTCGAATTTGCTTTCGAAAATTAAAGGCAATATATCAATAACGCCAATTAGGCGCTAAACGCGCTAACGTGAGAAACTTGAATAAATTTCTACCTCTGCGAAATGGACTCTTCCTGCAGTAACCTGTTTCTATAACGCCCGCCGTAAACATAGACGACCGTCGGCCAGAGATCTCCTTATGGACAGACAGTAGTAATATGGAAACTAAGATTACCTTTGCTCTGTTTTTAATTGGCAGTTCAGATCGTACCTTTTTGGTCGAATTAAGAGGAACCATTTTAGATATCGCCATCACATAGTTTAATGAATACACTTTTGCTATTCATTCCATGAAGAATGGTTTGAATATAGCGATAGTTTGAAATTGAAGTCTTCGTACTACTACGCAATATTAAATGACAAATGACACAGAAAGTTTCAGTGAAATATTTTTTATATTGAATAAGAACTTGTGTACTAATACTCTTCTCAAGACTTTTATATGTGTGCTATTTCGTTACATTGAAGACGTTAAAGGACTAGAAATATTACTTGAATAACAAAATGGATACTAAAGTAAGTTTTTTTTTGCTTGTTAAATCATAACAAACTTTAATTGTCAACTTTGACCTTTTTCAAGTTTTATAAATTCAATATGATAATTATTAATTATAGTTTCATTTTTATTTGAAGACTTATAGGTATATCTGATAAAATTCTAATTAATAATTAGTGTATTAAATAAAACAGCGATTTTTTTGTCTTTAAAAAACGTTTGGGTTATGCGTAAGTATGTCATTACAGCTTAATCGTATAATCATTAAAATGATTTGCATTCGTCACAATGTAAGATTTAGACCAGAAGTTTTAGCAAATTCAATATTTAAAAAATTCTGTTCAATTGTATATCTGTAAATAAAAATTTCCAATTCTATCTTCAGTTAATAGCTGAAAATGTTAAGTTTTAATATGGCTTTTGAATGACTTTGTATTAAATGATACTAATGGTTTCAAAAAAAAATTGAAAACTGTCGAATTCGATATTGTAATATTATTGAATTAGTTATTTTACAATGAATCTTATAATTATCTATCTATTTATAATAAAAAACTTAGTATCTAATGTAACAGTATAACAATAACGTAACCTTATTCCATACAGTATGGAATTAGTCGACAGGTTTTTGTTCGTAATATACAAGTGACAGATCGGATTTAAAACAAGACTTCTTAGAATTTTATGCTGTTATTAGTAAACTTTATATGACAACTTTTTTGAACATTTGTATTGTTTCAAGGGCATTAATTAATTTTACTCTTCTTGAAATCTGGACATGCTTTAATCTGCTGTTACTGGAATGCTATTTAAAAACAAGCGTTTCCGCATTTTGGGTATTAAATCTCAATGATCAAACTTACGTGTACACTATTTGATTTAAAGTAATCCGATATTTTTTCGGGTTTTGGGTAGAAAACAATAATAAGGTATTTTAGAACACGAAGTAACTGTTAAGAAATAGGATTTCCAATAAGATTTTCAAAATTGTAAATAAATTGCAACTTAGATCAATGTTTTGCTTACTAGAGATATTTTTAAAAGCATTATCGGAAAATGGCGAGGATAAACGAGAAGTTTTCCTTATTAAAGGCCGAATTGTTCTGCTTGTCTTTTGCTTATAGAAGTTTTCAACTAAACTCGACTAAACTTATGTTTGCTCAAACCATTTTATTAAAATTCAAATTAAGTGCATTTGAAAGTAAGGTACGTAAGAATTAGTTGCACATAAATCTTAAATGCTTATATATGAATGTTTTTTTTATTTTAAAGTCATATAAATAAGTTTTCTCATAGAATAATTCAATTTGAAGGCCTTTAAAACTCGGCACTGCATTAAGACGAATTTCGCTCCTTAAGACTAAATAAATTGTAATTATTTCCATAAATCAGTTTTTAAGACTTGGATCATCGTATAGTTTGACGAATTTCCAATATTGATACAGAGGATAATTTCTGTGCATACTTAATTTTTGTGCTTAAATAATTTTTCAATAACGTAGGTATCTTAAATAATAATCAGTTGTCAGTCCCGCTTATGTAAAACTTCGAAGTGAAGTATTTTATAAACTGATATGCGCAGTTACAAGCATGTAGACATTTATTCTGTAGCTTAGAAAATTCGGTCGTCTTTTGTTGCAGTGACAACCACTACTCTCTGAGGAAGGCATTATTTTTAGAATGTTTCTAAAGGAACTAGATGGCAATCTTGTGAAATAACTGGCGAGCTCTCACCAATTTGGATGTTGTGATGCAGTACAAATTCGATGTACTAATCCCTCTATTGTTTTCTGAAATTGAAAGCAGAGCAGGACATTTCTCTACCTTTGAATTCAAAACAGCATAGTTTTAGCTTTGTTGGCAGGAACACGTTCAGGTTAAAATAAGAATGGTTCTTCCAATACAGATTATTCCATAGATCTCGCAATGCAGCAGCAGTTTAAGTTAAATTATAAACAAAAGTTATTGCTATTCAGTATTGTAATTATTTAGAAAATCGAACCACTTAAATAAAAGCTTACAATACGAGTAAAGATTCACTATAGTGATCCTTATATGAAAGTAAAGTTTTTAAAATTTTCAGTAATCAACCTCACCACGACAGCCTTCTTTTGATCTACTATACAAGAAAAGCATTTTACTTTCATCAAAAAAGACAAAATTATAAGACAAGTTTTAGGGGTTACTAAAACTTCGTTTTTGAATTTCATCTAAAATAAAATTGAGATTTAATTAAAACTAATTTTATTAAACGCATTGCTATAAATTAAAGACTTTTATTTGTTGCTCATTAAAAACTTTATGAAACTAAAAAAAAAAGCCTACATATTTTAAGATATTAAACTAGAACTTTTTACAGCCCGGATATATTTACTTATAACTGGCTTACTATCATGTATGTTAATCTTTTGTTTGAAGACACTTGTAGTCTCCCATCAGTGGCACTCCAGTTTTTACTGTGAGGCTACGATGGCCTGATTAAGGTCTCGGCTCTGGAACCGGATGATTACGGGTTCGATACATGATTTCAAAAAAAAATTTATGTAAGCGGCCCGGTGCGAGTTAAATCCATTAGAACTAAGTTTACTCCTGGCGAAGTGCGAAAACTTTGTAGTGCTGGTTCTGGTGTCATTTTCACCTGACCGTGAATCGAAATTACGAGATCCATCTCAAAATAACCCTATATTACTATAAAAGGGAGGGGTAAAAGTTTAGTGTTCCCCTTGCCGCGCCAAGGATGCCAAGTCACCAATAAAGATGGCAGGCAAAGTAAACACACTTCTATGGGATAGTTACGGTTACCACTTTTCGCAATATAATTGATTTTTTTTTACCGATAAGCATTTTTTTTTCAGACCCGTACCTTCCGGTACCTTCAACAGATGCCTCTGCCAGAGGCATCTGTTGAAGGTACCGGGCAGAAATTTTACTTAAAAAAACATCCTTCGGCTTCGCTAGCCACGGGAGCGGGAAATTAGTAGCTTCTTTAGCTTATTGAACTTAAAGACTGTGTGGATAGCATGAACAGTAAATAATTGAGAAAGACAAAGACGCAGAAGGAATGGATTTAATTTAGAAATTTTATTTATAGGAAATTTATTAAAATGATTTGAAGCTCATGTACAACTCAACCATTGTAAAAGGAAGTAAACAAAACATTAGGGTTGCTACAAGTGCGTTGTGTTGGGTTGCCATATTGGCGGCAAACTCGGCGGAACACTAATGGCCACTTTAACCAAGGGGGGGGGTAGTGTAAACCAGGTTCTGCAACATCACTTGTCAACTTTTAGGAACCGACTATTGCTTTGCATTTCTTGCATTCTTCTTGCGCTGAACAAAATTTGTTAACTTAGAGTCAGACTGGAGTTCACGATATACCCTGTAATTGTCCCCCTGACGATAGTTTCCCATAGATTGATATTTTTTGCTATAACGAAAAGCATTCCCAAAATAGACGAAAGCTGAATATATGAATCAAAGAAAATCGAATCTGTGCTTGTGACTAAACTAATTCTAAGCTGAATCGGGCAACAGCTTTTTAAAGAAATATTCAACAAAGGATAATTAGGATGGTGCAGGCTGTGAAATGCTTCTGCCTTTTTATTGTAAATATTATAAAATATCAATGCTTCATAGTGACTTATAAATGCATAATTTCATAATATTCATGAAAATTATTTGGTAACGATTCTTCAAAATACTGATCCGTGCTGCCATTTGAGGAACATTTTTAAATGTTGATATCAAAATGTAAAATAGTTTTCTCTGTAAACTTCAAATCAGTTTCCTGACTGACAATATCCAAATTCTCTTTTCAGGTCAATTATCTTAGCAAATGAATTTGGTAGTGCAACTCATTTAATTTGTGCATGCAGTTTCCAGTCATTTTGCAGCCATCATTTAAGAAATCGAGTGTTTTCAAGTTGCCTCTGAAAGAGGTATTTGCACAAGTGGTTTGCCAAATGACTTCTAATACCTCAATAATACAGACGTCTGCCCATTTATCAGTGGAGAAACTTTAAAAATTCTTCTCGCACTTTTGCAGATGCATTCATTATAAAATCTCACTTTTGAAATTCATGTGATTTTACTGTGGCTTTGACAATATTTCATGCCATATGCTATGAAGACATCTAGAATTTCCCAAGTCAATTCTTAAAATGTAGATTTCATTGCGATACTTAGATAAATTTTTCGAATACAAACTACAACTGTCTACTAACGACATTAAGTCCTTTTATTTAAGTCAACGCTGAGAAATTAAAATTCTTAATCTGAATATTTTTAAACTTTTGCATACTATCCTTGTATATTTACTAGTTCTATTTCTATATATTAGAATTCGTTGAATGAGTTTTAATTTTATTTGAATAGTTAAGAATGAGAATTTAATGCATTTGTACATTATGTTCACCATTCCTTCTAACCTTCTCAGTATAGTTCAAAGAGGCCTTTAAAAAAACCTCATTTTCCTTAATGCCTGCATTTTAACAGAATTCGAACTATGGTAGTTCCAGTTAAAAGGAAAATTGCAAAAACTCGTAGAATAAGTTAATAGATATAATTTCTGTATTAAACGGCAAGTATTCAATGAGTAATTCAAACGATAAATAATTTAATAAGTGAGAAATTGAAATTCAGATATAGCATAATTTAAAATTGTACGAGGCCTGACCATTCATTCATGTCCCTGAAAAAAACCTGGATTATAAATTAAAGCAATTTTAAAACTTCAAGAGAATTCCCTTTAAGAAGTTTTCGTGTTTTTCGACCGACCGCTATTGAGGTTATATGCATTTTTTTCGTTAAACGGCCTCACACAGGAAACACAACAATCTGCAACTTAAAAAAGCAGGAATTCAGGAGGACTACGAAATGCAATCGAAAAGTCAGATTTAATATTTTTCCTCATCTCGTCAAAAGAAATTTTACTTTCAACATCTATAAAGGTTAGAAGGAATTTATTTTCAAGTTCAGAACCAAACGCATGTTCTATACCCTAAAAATCTTAACCCTCTACATTTATTTATATAGTCATTTAATACGGTATAAACGATGGGGTAGATATGTAATTTTTTAAGGAAAGATGCATCAATTTAGAGAATTCCTGCAATTGAATGGAATCAAAGTAATATCTAAGTCTGCATACAAATAAGTGCTTGAAAAACTGCCTGTGTATTTTCATTTTTTTATCTACATGTTATATTTTATATTCCCTAATTTCATTCTATCTTGCATTCTTTCTTGAAAATTGGTATCCCGAGTTGTGTAAGGGGGGGGGGGCAATTGAGTTGATGCAAAAGAGGGGAATTAATGGTTATGTGACTGATATTTCTATAACACGAAACGTTCTAAATTCACAATCATACATTGATTTATTTGTATATTTTGATTTCAAATTGACACATGATTTTAATAATTTTTTACCATTTTATAATTTAAGGGTAAGGTAATTTATAATTAACATAAGTGTAAAATCGAAATATAAATGTTATCAAATTTCTCGTATAAAATTAGTCTAATTTACCAATTTACTTAATTTTAAAATCCAATTTTCTGATTCCGTTGGAAAGACAATGCTAGACAATTAAATATCTTGTATCGAAATCATTAATGTCTTAAATTAAATAGTACGGTGCTTTTCGTTTTATTTTTTTAGTATTCTGGATTAGATATTTGACTCTTCTATTGATATCTGCTGTATCTATCAAAGTAAATTTGTAATTTTAAGAATTTTTGCTGTATGTTATTTAAATTATGGACTTAATTATTAATCCTATGGAAGTAATTATTCATATAGGAAATAATTGTGAGCTCTAAAACTTGCAGAATAAAATCTTTAGTTTTTTGTACTTAAATTTGATAGATAACTTTGAAATAAGCTTCAATGAACTTCGTTAAAAATTTCTAGCAGCTAATTATTTTATTTAAAAGCTTAAATAGCTGTTTTTTGGGAGGCTTGGTGTCCTGGTGGTAAGGTCTCTGCTCTTGAGCCGTAGCCTTTCAGGTTCAAGAACCGCTTTCACTAAAAAACCGTCTTTTAAGGGGGTCTGTTGCACGTTAAATCTGTCAGGGTCAAACGTCCTTCAGTAGGTCACATGTGGAGAGGGGGTGCCAACTCGAGTGTCGTCTGCGTCTGACCATGGCTCAAAATTGCGAGATCAATTCCAAAATAGCCATTGTGTTGCTTTACAATGGGATGTTTACATAACTAATCTAAACCAAGACTAACGATCATATTCAAAACAGCAATGGAATGTTCGGCAAAAGCTGATCTATTGAGGGTATCAATACGGTAATCCAGTAGGTTGAAAGGGTAACTAAATGTTAAGTACTTGAGAACTTTTATTGTGAATTCACTGCTTTTGTCCTAAAAAAAATTTACATAGTGAGGGTAATTTTTACTAGTTTAAAAGAAAACTGCGCCTAGTAGATTTTAAATATACTTGCAAAATTAGTTTAAACTTGGATAAAAATAAACCGTAAGTACTGGAAAGTGGCAATACAAGAAAACGTGAATTTCGAGATTTATTAAATAAATTTACAACCGTCTTGGTAAAACAAAATGATTGTAGAAGAGGATTAAGAGAACGGTAAAGAAAACTTTCTTTGTATTCCACTCATTGTATGTTAAGTTGTTAGTACAAATGGTTGCAGCTTTTAATACTAATGAAATTTGTTGTGGAAAGTTTTGATTGGCTTAATTTATCTAATCAATATAGGCATACTTTCAAACGTGCTAATTGGTGATCTCAATTGAAAACCTTAGTTTAATAATTTAAATTTATTTTTGCATTTTTACATAATCAGTAAAATTCAAATAATTTGGCGACTCGAATCGCGTAATCCTTTTTTTTTTAGTTATTTTGAACTTTTCATAGACTTTACTAGTTTTGAAATATTTAATTGATTAAGCTCTTAATTTAGAAGCAAGGTACCCCACGATACCCTAGATTAGTTTAGTATTAAGCTGAAAACCGCTAAATGTTTTCTTTAACTTTCTTATTTAAGTCCATGTGAAATTGATTCGGATTTTGCGCACAGATGCGTCGCATTTTCAGTTTGCTTTGAAAGAATATTCGTCAGAGTAGGATTAATGCCAAGTAAATTATTTTAGAAAGATTAAAGAGAGTAGTTGTTGAATGTTTTTACTCTGCAATTAAGGAACTCTTAGGAAAATTAACAGGATGATATTGAAGACATTAGTTCTACTATTCACTTTTTACTAGATCTTTTCTTTTTTTTTTGAAAAATAGATTCCCTGTTAATTGAGGCAAACAAATTATATAGCTGTTTAAACAGATAGGGAAATGAATAAAATGTAGCACATGACGGTTAGTATTGTTTAGGAAATGAGAACAATACAAGTCAGATAAATAGATGCAATTCCTATTTATGTAGATGTTAGAAACGATTGAATCTTAATGCGCAAGATGAGAATTTGGGAGAGTGAATAGTGTGCTTTATAGAGGATGACATTGGTGTCAGAAATGATAAAAAAAATGTGTCAAGGTTGGACTGGGAAATGATTGAGTTTTTTTTATGCAGGGGGAGTGGAGTTGGTGTGGGAAATGATTGAATGGTGAGTTTTTGATGCGGGAGAGAGAAATCGGAGTAGGAAATAATTGAAAAGCGTGGTTCTGTGAAGAGGAATTGAGCAGGCGTGGAAAGTAATGAAATAGGGCTTTTTTAAGCTGCATTATTGATTAGTGTCGTATTTGTGTAGAAGGTTGAAGTGGGGAATAATTAGTGTTTCAGGTGTGGGAGCTTTGGGTTTTTGTGGGAAATGAACGAAATAACGAATGAATAGTGTGTGCGTTGAAGAATGAGGCTGGAGTGGGAAATGACTGAATAGTGTGTGTGTTGATGAAGAATGGGGCTGGCGTGGGAAGTGGGTTAGTCGTATGTCAATTGAAACAAGCCCGATGTATAAAATTATGTATTTAGAAGAACTAATTGGAAGAGTATATGTGCGCTGGTGTAAGAAACGAATGAAACTTTTGGAGAAAGAGAGATGTGCTGATGTGATGCTTGGAAATGAGGAATTTTGTGTAAAGTGAAGGAGGGAAAAATATAATTTTTGAGCTAAGAGTTGAAATCACCTTGCATAATGTGTTCAATTTTTATATGCATTGTAAAAAGCATGGGAAACAAACAAGCACAGTTGTAGAGAAACGATCAATAAGTGGAAGAGAACATTTACCGAAAAGAAAGGTTTGGATATGAATGCAGACTTGCCATGAATAGTAATTGTGGCAAATATGAATTGTTTAGGTGACATATCTTGCCTTTATTTCCTACAGGTAAGGTAAAAGAAAAATTTCCACATAATTTAATGAATTATGTTTAATAAAACTATTGTGATAAATTTATATCTAGTTTACCGTAATTGTATTATATCGTAATTGAATTTATATCGGATTTTCATTAATCAGTACGTCATAGTGAATGTCAGATGATTTCTCTTTGATGTATATTTAATTATGTTTTAATAATTTGCAGTATCTTTGTATAAATGGGAATTGCATTTTCCTAGAATTTATCAAACAGGCATTCACATCTTAATAAATTGTGAGTAAAACCAGATACAAAAGATCTGTCCAATTTCCCCAAAATTTGGAATTCCATTCGAAAAGAGTTAACGATTATTCAAACTTCATTCAATTGAAATTGCTTTAGTAAGAAAGGCGCAAATAAGAAATTACTTGTTGTTAATGATCTTTCGAAGCCGTAAAAATCTGTCCATTCGACTTCTTTAGTTTTTGTGTAAAATTATTCGAGATACGAACCAATTGAGCATTGGGCTTTTCTCTACAGTTCTCGTATCCTCTAACGCAGGAATTTTTGGTATTTGAAAGTTATAAAATCATCAAAAAAAATAATGAAATAAATTTTCCTTCGATGGTTCAATTTAAGTGAAAATTTAATATGTAGCATGCTTCATATATAACCAGAACTTTATAGATTTATTTTTGATACCCCGTTAAAGTATTAAACCAAAATCTAGATTTTTGGCCCTGTTTATCCAGCCGTCTCCTTTCCCAAGTTTTGTTCTTGTAGCTATTAAGATTTCTTATCAAAAGAGCAAAATTACTTTATTGCATAGATTCTAAACGAGAAAATGGAGTAAATTATTAAATTCGTTAAAATATATTCATTTTAAAGAAATATTATTAAAAAAAGGGATTAAAATTTGAAGCATGGTGAAAATTAGAGAAATATTCTTAGCATCTTTCGTATTGCTATTTTAATTTAAATTTTTAACCCCGATTTTAATAATATCTCTATTTGCTCAATTTCTTTTTTAAAAAAAGCAAAACCTGTTCGTTTTTTAAACTATTGAAAAAAACTGGGAAGTTCTGATTTGGAGTAGATTGCACGTTAATATAATTTTCATGGGTTTGCTAACTTTGTTTTCATGGAAGCAAAAAAATATTTTTCTGGGTGGAGGGAATTGAATAGAATTTAAACAAGATTTACTAAAATAAAATTTACAATTACGCTTATTTGTACAATATTTTTTATTAAAAATAGTTTATCTGCGTTTTTCTGTAAAAATTTATATTGCGCGTTTGTTTTAGATTTCTTCACAACTCTGTAAATATTAATAAAAAATAAAGATAATAAGAAAAATCTTTAACTTATCAATTAGACGGTTTTTAATTAAGTATAAATATTCTAGGCAATTCAGTTTACTCGTTCTCAATAACTCAAATTTCACTGTTCATGAAAGGAATGAAGTAGCCAATTTTTCAGTTGTATGAAAGAAGTCAAGTAAGAACGTAAATAGAGCTTTTTACAAATATTGCTGAAATTTCTATGCATAAGGGAGGGAGCATTTCAAATTATTGCATAACAAAATTTCTCACTTCAGTTGCAGGAAACTTGCGTTGCAATTCAAACACAGGCATTCTTAAAATCGCTGCAATTTCCCTAAAATTTCAAAAATCTAAACTATCTTTTCCATTTCTCAGGAGAGCTACAAGGAAACAGAATTCCGAGGACTATGGATTTTATGACACGGAACATGCACCTGGTGCTGAACTTGCGTATAGATTTTCTTTATAAGTGTTGTAGATGTTGGAAAGTAAAATTTCTTTATACGAATTGTTGCAAAACATTGAAACTAATATTTCTATTACACCTTATAGCGCAGAGTTATACCTTTCCTCTTTCCATATTGTAGATTTTTCTGTTCCCTATTGTCTCAATACTATTCGAGACCGTATGTAAGGAAACGAATGAGGGCATGGAAAATTCTATTCTAAGAGGATTCTTTCTTCAAAGAACTTAATATTTTCTTTCATCCATAGTCAAATAGTTTATTTTGTTGGGATCATTATTTCATATTCCAAAATCCAAAAATTAATGCTTTATTTTCGCAACTTTTCCCCCGCTTTGAATTGATGCATATCCCTTTTTAGCAATTTTTCTTTCATCTGCAACTATCAACAGCTCGAAATGTATCTAAAATTCCCCGGGAAAGCCAGATTAATAAATATTCTTGATAATTTAATTTTTATCATTTGTATGTTTTTAATTCTCAATCTTTTATCTTAGATAGCAAATTACGTTGTATATACTTATCCATAAATTGTTTAAAAGATTTTTCACTGCTAACAAACTTGAAATTCAAATTATTTACAGTTTTTCATTATTTTTCCATACTAAAAAATAGTTGAACCAATTCCAAACTTAATTGTGAAAAAGATTAATTTGATGCTTTTAAAAAAAACCTGTATTTCAATGTGAAAGAATTGGCTATGACTATTGCTGCCAATTGGTTACCAGTAATCTGTTTTCTCAATTCTTTGTACATTTCTTTTCGGTAACCTGTTTTTTCTCTATACTTCCGAATCGGAAATGCCTCAACAGCCGAAATAAAACACTGCAAGCAACGACTATCTAAAACATACTCCTGTGAAACTAATTTCTTTGAACCTTCTTGTTCAATAAGACAGCAAAATTTCTTCCAACAGATTTAGAACCCAACTTTGCTTAAACTTTCAATAAATTGTAATGAACTAGTTTTTCATAATTTTAATCGCCAACTTTCCCCTAAAGGAGCAGCACATTAAGACAATAAATTACTTTGACGCGTATATTTATATTGGTTGGCCATTTCTATGAACTGAAACTCTGAAACATCTCGCAATGAAGAAAAGGAAGAATTTATGTAATGTGATTGCTCACTTGTAAAAACCAAGACCATCCAGCATGTGGTTCGCATTCTGATTAATGAGCAGAATACTGTAGTATGAAAACAGACTATTGGTACCATTTCTCCAAGATTGCGTATAGGAGTGACAGCCTTTGGGACTATTCCCAGCTAACGGACCGATTCAAGATGTTTATAAATAGGTAATCCTTTTTCTTAGATGTAAAATATTTAAGGGAAAAAGTAATGACACGGAAAAGACTGCAATAGAAAAATGTTTACTTTTTATTAACCCTTATTTTGGAAATATTCCATGGATAACCACAATTACCTAATAGCCGAGCCGAATGGGTTACTAGGAATGAAATGAGTTTAATTAGAAACAGAATGGAATTGGAACGGAAAATTTAAACTTAATACAGGCGCTCATTTTTAAAAATATTTCCAAATTGTTTATATTAATATATACTTAAAACTTCGCATTAATTTTAAATAGACATCTTCAACGCAATCAATGCTTCTTCTCAGGCATATATTATATATTCTTATTCTGATTTTTTTTCTGCTTGTGAATACGTATCTATGCATATTGAAGATTTTTCAATCAGATATCTCAAAACATTTTCAAGATGATCCGTCATTTTAACACTTTAATTAAATTTCGATTGTTAAAAATAATTTTACTGGCAAATTGTAGACGAATTTTTAGAAGAAATTCAATTTAATAAAATTGCTCCTTGCTGTGGAAACTAAAGTAGATTTTATACTAGGTGAACAATTATGCTTTGAATTACTTTTAAGAGTGCAATGAGTCGGTTATTTGACACAAATTGCTTGATTAGTTTTATTCTGTAGATTCACTGCTCTCTTAACCATTTAACCTAAATCATTAAAATCAATTTTAAGCTCTTTAAAAGTCTTTTCAATGCATTAAAAAAATCATATCAGTTTCATTATCTCCGTTTTTCGGATCAAGATATGTTATAGTTTGACTGTACTGTATAGCATTATTGCAGTACAGCTAACTTAATTGGTTTTTCATTATACACTAAAGTGACAAAAGTCATGGGATAGAAATTTGAAAATATACAGATGGCAGTACTATCGCAGCGAAAAAGTATAAATGCGCAGTTCGTTTTCCAGAGCTTTCATTTGTGTTCAAGTAATTCATGTGAACAGGTTTTTCGTGATTTATGGCAGCACGACGAGAATTAACAGACTTTGAACGTGGAATGTTAGTTGGAGATAGACGCATGAGTCATTCCATTGCGGATATCGTTAGTGAAGTCAACATTCCGAGATCCACAGTATCAAGAGTGTGCCGAGAGTATGAAATTTCAGGCATCCCATCCCATCATGGACAGCGCAGTGGGCGACCACCTGCACTTACCGACCGAGACCACCGACGTCTGTGTAGAATGGTCAATGTTAATAGACACGCAACACTTCGTCAAATAACTTCAGGAGTCAATGTGGGACTACGAGGGACGTGTTCGATAGGACTGTGCGGCGAAATTTTTCTTCCTTGGGCTCTATGACAGCAGAAAACCGACTCGAGTGCCTTTACTGACAGCACGGCATGGCCTGCAGCGACTCGCCTGGGCTCGTGAGCATATCGAATGGTCCCTAGACCAGTGGGAAACTTTTGCGTGGTCAGATGAGTCACGATTTCAGTTGTTACGAGCTGATGGTGGAGTTCGAGTGTGGCGCAGACCCCACGAAGCCATGGAGCCAAACTGTCAGCAAGGCACTGTTCAAGCTGGTGGTGGCTGCATAATGGAGTGGGCTGTTTTACGTGGCATGGACTCGGTCCTCTGGGGCAACTGAACCGATCATTGACTGGAAATGGTTATGTTCAGCTGCTTGCAGATCACTTGCAGCCATTCATGGACTTCACGTACCCACACAACGATGAGACAGAACTGTTCGCGATGGGTTTGAAGAACATTCCGGACAATACCAGCGCATGATCTGGCCACCGAGATCACCCGATATGAATCCCATCGAGCGTTTATGGGACATCATCGAAAGGTCCGTTCGTGCCCAAACTTCTGCACCATCCCCACTTCCACAATTATGGACGTCTATACAGACAGCAGGGCTCAATATTCCTACAGAGGACTTCCAACGACTTGTGGACTCCATGACACGTCGAGTTGTTGCACTTCGCCGGGCAAAAGGAGGACCGACACGATATTAAGTCATCCCATAACTTTTGTCACTTCAGTGTATGTATAACTGTATACTGAAGTATATTTAGTCCTCTCAAAATTCTAGAAGCTAAAGAAAAAACGAAAATCTCTAAAAAAATTTAAAACTTCGAAAATCAGTGCCCTGAAGTATAAAATTTTGGTTGTATTTAATTTCATCAATTTTAAGTACAAAGCATTTATTTTCATTGCGATTGATAATGTCTTTTAATGATATGCAATATTCAATTCTCAGCAATTAGATTTTAACAAATTTGTTTTATTTTCTAGGTTCAACTGGTTTGGACCGAGTGTCTTTCAGTTGTGTACCAGGGATGCAATATCCATCAAATTGCTTCAACATTTCAAAGCGGACGAGATATGCAATCAAAGGATGTCCAAATGCTCTAATTTATATCCGTTTTCTTATTTGGGAGATACTTAAGATTATTTGGTAAGTAAAACGCTGTAGAAATGCTTTTGATACCAATTCAAGTGCTGTTGAGTTTCTGCAATGTATTTTCAGGCATTATGCTCATTATGATTTACTTCATTTAAGAAGCCCTTAAAAATTTGTTTTGAAACTATGAGAAAAGAATTGTTAGCATACGCGTGTGGTTCTAACTTTATGTATCTGATTTGCACATGGCATATATTGAATGCTTTATTTGCTATTTCAGCATAATTTTTAAATCTAATATACTTATATTCGAATTTATTATTTAAGCTTACTTTTATTCTTGAAAATCAGAGTTTCTCTGATTTTTTGCTATGGATTAATATTAATTTAATATAGTGTTTTTAATATTGAAAGAGAAATATCTTGAAAAAAACATTAGTCCACAAATGAATTATTAGAAGAGTGGATTGCTCTTCGAACTTATTTTAACGGATTCAATGCACTTTAATAATGCCAAGTTATCTACTAGTTGAATTTAACTACCTTGTATAATAAAAAGCGATGTTCAAATTCTGAATTTTTTGGCGATTTAAAGTGCTTAAGTTTTTAAACCCCCTGATTTTTAGTTAAAAAGCTATGTAAATTTTATGTATGATTTGAACATGTGTTTCATGTTCTGAATGTTTTAAGTGCCATACTTATTAACATGATTATAATTCTACGATTGCTAATAATGTGCTAGAAATATTTATGCTGCTGCATGACCAAAGCAGTTAAAATTTGCTGAAATGGAAAATTAAGTCGGGCTGTAAAATTATTAGATTTGAGTTCAGTCTCCCTTATAAAGAGCATTTTAACAAATTTCTATTCTGGACAACAAGTACGAATTGAGTTACTTGCCTGATGTTCTAGAATATTAATAGACTTTCAAATCTGATTTGCATGTTTGGTAATTAACAAATAATTTAATTTATATAGGCATCAAGACTATAAACTTGGTTCACCGAAATTTCGTCGAACTTACGATACATAAATGTCGGAAACAATCGCAGGTTTGATTGTATATGGATAATCCCATCGCTGGAAGTTTCCTGTTAATTCCGCTGGATAATAAGTGAACTTCTGTATATCCATAATTTATATTCAGACCTATATATTGTATTGGCATATTTATAGCTTTACTATGTTATTTTTTATTTGAACCATTTTTAATTGCTCCTTTTTCAATAATTATAACTTTACAATTTAGATTAAAAGGTTAATTCTATAATTTTTTCTCTTTACAAATAATTAATTCTATTTGTAAATGAAAATTTCAGATTGTTAGAATATGTAAATGATTCAATATTTGCATCTTAATAAGTTTTTGAAATTTTAATTTTTAAGTAGAAATGTTTACATACTTATTGCATCCATTCACAAATTATTTTAAATTGGATATATTCTGTAATTAATCTAATTTTTTAAAAATATAGTAAGTAAATTAAATTTCAGGAATATTCTAAATTTTATAAGAAATTAATGACTTAAAGTTTAGCTGACATTTTAAATCAACTGCCTGATTGGCTTTGCGCGCAGTTTAGTCAGGTAGATACAATTTTGATCACCATGGAGATCAAAGTGTTTAAATTGAATAATACTCTTATTTTAAAATTTTAAGCAAGTTACAATCGCGCACATATTTAACATTTTTCTTGCATTTTTTAGAGGTATTATATAGATGCGATAAATAACAATTTTTATCTTCATTAACGTCATTAAAAAAATACTGCCTTACAAAAATTTACAGTAATTCAAGGAAATTGTCTTTTTATACTGAGTGATTGGAATTCCTCAGAACACTCAATTTAAAAATATATTCACAGCGAATTCTGTATATATCTTTTAGAACCGATTGCTGAAATATACAAAAGAACATTCAAATTTTTTCATAAAATTAGATTGAATCCAAAATTTTCATGCACCCATTATTCTGTAGTAAAGTGTTTTAACTGAATGCATGAAATTTTTTAATAATATGTAAAGAATTCTATAAATTCTTTAAATATAATAAAATTGAAATTGCTTTATTAGGTTAGTCTATATTTTGAGTTGTAATTCCTGTTCTAATTTGTATCCATTTTGAATTGAAATTTTGTTTCCAAACCCTCGTATGTCTTTAGGTTAATTATGGCGTATTTACGTTAATTATGGCGTTTAATTAGTGAGGAATTAATTTTTTTTGTTTACGCGACTGTATCTATGAAAGAACACATAACAAATATATATTCGAACGTTTAAAATTTTATTTTTGAATTGATATGTATTGTGCATCTTTAAACAGTTGACCAGTTTTTATCTTTGTAATCGTTCAACTTTTATTGAATAATGCTGCTATAGAAAAAAGGGTTTATTTTAACTCGAAATACAAGTTATAGCCATTTTCCTTAGAAAAATTCTTTTTTAAAAGCTTTTCTTTTCTTAATTTATTTTATCAATTAATACTCCAGATAAAAAAACTTTTAATCAATGTTGAACAATTGTAATTGAAATCCAGAGTTTACTTTATGTTCAGAATTGTTATTTCAGATTTTAGCAAATGTAACTTGTGTTAAATTATTGATCTTGTGTACTGTTTTATCTATATTGTAAATAAATTTGTTTCTCTTGTATGAGTTGGTTGATATTTAGACAAAGTAATCGAAGTGAAAATGTGTATGTTAATTAACTTTTATTAATTTTTCTCTGAATGAAATTTTGTAGAACTTGTAGGTTTCATTTCAGTTCTAAAAATATGAAGAAAGAGGCACAAATTTTTAGAGTTTAAATATATTATGTTTATACAAAATGAAGGTGCTTGTAAATTTTCACGGATAAATTTATTTTACGTTGTTGAATCATCGGATATCTTATCTTTCTGTTCATCCAATTTCAACTATATTATACCTGGAGAGCATGAGGCAACTGATGTAATTCAAGAATTTAACAAGCTATTCTCGTGAAATATTTTTCGTCAATCGTAAAAGAAAATTAATCTATTATAAATGCTAACTTAATCCAATTGAAAGACAGATTATTTTTAAATTTACAACTATATATAGTTTTTGAGTTCTATAGCATAGCGTTGAAAATTAATGTTTTAATTTTAAATTTCCGAGAAGACAAGGTTATCCATGGGATAGTATAAAATCCGAAGTGGTTTCAGTTACATAAAAGCCAATTCAATTTCAACAAATAAGATATATTTGCAAAATCAACAAGTAACAGCAAGATAGCGTGCTTGTCCTTCTGAGGCATTATCGTGACTTGGTTGCCGATCCATAATAATTGTGTTAAATGGATCTGTATTTTTATAGAATAGCACACTAATAGCCTCCCAAATCCCACAATATTTCATCAAATTAAATGATTAACGAGGTGTTCAAGTTGTATTAAAAAAAGATGTGCTAATTATTAAGTAAATCAAAATGTATTGGAAGTTAATGCAGATACTTCTCTGCGTTCGTAAAAGGAAATTAGCATGTAGTTATATCTAGAGTTGTTGATATTTACAGCAGATAGGTTTAAACGTAATCGCAAAGTTTTTTTCCACTAACAAACTTTGGAAATTGGTAGAGATAAGATATTAAGTGCTGTAGAAAATATTCAAATTGCAAATTAATTTCACTATATTCAGTTTTTAAAATAAGCTTTTAGAAGACTTTTAGTATATTTTTTTTTGTTCCCCTCCTCTTTTATACTAACGTTTTGAATTAACTTACTATCTCTAAAAGAGTCGGTTTTATAATTTTTTAACTTCCAGTTAAATATATTTTAAAAAAACTAAGAAATTATCCACTGGAAAGTTCTGAATTAATCATTGGAGCTTAACAGTTCTGAAATGATTATCGAGTAGTTTAATTTTGCCAATTTCTAATTCTAAAATTTTACAATCCGTGCTGTTATAAAAGGAATTCATTTTTTATTTTTCTTCTAGTTTAATTTTAGTAAACTTTGTAATTCTAAAACTAAGATTTTAGCTGTTGATATTCAAATGTTTTCACCCAAGTCGGAAACGCCTAAACAAAATTTTAAGCTGCACCACATGAGAGGACATTTGGCTCTGATGTGATTAGATGCATAGATGATCGATAGGACGTCACACCATCTCCTAATTTCATTGTACCAGTGGAAAGACATATGGCCATCAAATCATTTAATCTGCGATAATTCCTCCTGTATGGGGGGGGGGGGTCTTTGACAAACTCAATTCCACAAACCATTTAATAAGAATCTCCTCACATAACTATTCAAATAAAATTTATCAAAATGAGTTTGATGTAAAAGATGTTACATTTATGAACATTAAAACAGCCGAATTTTTGAGAATTGTTAAAGCAAAAATGTAAAAATAAAATTGCAGTATGTGCTTTATATACTTGTGAAAATGATTGCATTTTCTATCAAATTTTTATTATTTAAACCAATCATGTTTCGAGATAAAGAGGCTTGATTTCCATTAAACATTAAGATAAATGTGAAGGCAATTTAATTGAATAATTAAAAGAAACGTGAAAAATTCCCTCTGTTGGTATTTAATTTGTTCGGAAGGAAAAACTATAATGTGTAGGGAAATAAGCAGTTAGATCGTTAATCTCTAACGGTATCATATGATATACATGTACATTAGTTTAATATCCAGGGGATCTGCCAAATTAGAGCTGTCGCCTTCATAAGGGATGAACCGTAATATTAATTGTATTAATATTTATTAAGTTTGCCTTGTATGACTAGTTTTAGAAGATTTTCGGTTGTTTAAAATATCATTTTTAAAGCTAACTTGGTTTTACTTAGTTCTGACCAAATATGTTATTCTTTATTATTTATAAAAAGAATGGACGTTATTTCTGACTTTAACAGCTTTTAAGCTCTTTAAATTTAAATGATGAGGGATAAAATATTAAGTAGTTAAAACCATTGCATAGAGTTACTGACGAACAAGAAAAGGCTCTTTATCTTAGTATACACCCACATTACGGCTTATTTTTAAAGTATCGAGACTCGCTCATGAAACGTTATAAGATTAACGATGAAAGAGTCGTAAAATGTTCCACTGTGGAAAAAATAAATGTGACTCTACGATTTAAATTTCATGCGTCCCAATTAAGCCAATTTAAGGGAAGTGGTTATCGAAGTTAGCTGAAGTAACTACAGATTAAAATTTCATAAATAAAATAGTAGTAAATAAAGTTTTAAACTGATAAGAGGTTATCTAAGTTAATGAAATCATATAATCTACTTCTCCTTTATTCCTCTTCATTTATATGCTTAATTATGAGATTTTAATATTACTCTAACTTCATGAAATAGAATATTGAAATTCTGTATTCGTTCATGTTATAGACTATCTCGTTTCCTATTTAGTATGAATTTTTTTAAAAATGGAATTTTTAAAAACTGAAATTTTTTTATTTTTTTCAAATTTTTTTAAAACTGAAATAACACTGACTTAACGCTAGGATGCGTAAATAATTTTATTCTGGGCCTATTACGCTTTATTAAAAATAATAAACATGAAATAGGGAATTTTAAAATGTTGGGACACTGACTATTCTTATCTTTTTCTAAATATTCTAAACATTAGATTTCATACTGCCTCTAACAAAAATTAATATGTTTTATTACTTTACGAATTTTAAAGCATTAATACTTCGAACTTGCTTGTAAAAGAGTAAGAAATGAAAGAAACTTCCGTGGAAATTTAAAAGATGCTTTAAGATTTATCAATATTCATACACTTTGAACTCAGATTTTCATGATTTTACTTAGTTTTTCTCTCATTAATCGATTTAATGGCGTTTATATAAGGTTTTCCCCTACATATGGGGTGAAATATATGCTGCGTCTCTCTACGATTTACATATATTTTTTTCTGTAAAATCCTATTATATTGTACATAATCTTACTTTCTTTTCTTGCTATATCACATCTTGTGTGGTTATTAAACGGATAAATAAACAATTGAAATAAAAATGGATAAGATTATTGAATGTCGAAAGAAGCCCCATAACATATACAATGGCCTTAAGAGCACTTTTCTGCTTCAACTATCTAGTATAAAATGGAGGAATAATTTTAGATTCCACACAACTTTTAAAATTAAATATATATCATATTTCATGAAGACTAATAAAATAATCATACTAATCAATAATACTTTTTTTGTTATGAAAATAAATTGTTCCTTCTTCCCCTGCTTTCTTATAGTAACCGTAATTATTATCTTTACCTTGGGTTCATAAACTATTTTCCAAACCATTGACCATATAAATATGAAATTTTTCTAACAATTGGTTGTAAGAACACCGGTAATTGTCTCTCCTCTCTGTAAACTACTCATCCATTTCCTTCACCAGTAGGTCGATTACTTCGAATACTCTTTTTATTCATCAAAGTTATTGGAAAACTGTCTTCATCCTTGTATTCTTCATCTCATGCATGAAATGGATCCCTGTCCAGTCATTAAAAATTAGTATCCACCTTTCATTGATTGTTTTTGGAAACAGATAATCAATATATTAGATTATAGCAATATTATTTGCTTAACATTTAAACAAGCTTTGGTTTATCAGTATTTCTGCGAAATATTAAAAAGATTTTACTGCTTACTGCAGTGGAATACAAAAGAGTTTATTGATTTACTGAGGTATTTCTCTGAAATAGTTGAGCTAACTTCGATTCAATAAAGAAAAAAGATGTTACTTCGTTTTGAAAATATATTAATTTTTTTAAAACAGAAGCGTGAATATTTTTCCTTCAAGAATCGCAACACTTTTAAAAGTAATCGCGATAAAAAAATATATGGAACTGGAATTTTGATTTTATTCCTTTACTGAACTAGAAAGAACAAATAACAAACCCATCAGAGTGCTTGCACCTTATTGGTTCATGACATTCTGAGATGTGCGATTTACAAAATGATCTCTGAATTTTTGAAATTTTAAACATTTACCTTTTTTCTAATCTCAAATTTAAATTTTTTTTAAAACTGAAAAGAAAAGACCTCAGATGAAACCTGTGGTCATGCAATGCCATAAGTGAACTAAAGCATATGTTATATACATCAGATTCATAAATTATGTAACATGAAATGACAATCGGTGATACAGAAAAAGGAAATTAATACAATAATAAAATAAGTTGTAGGTAAAAATAAGTAATTAACACTTTAGAAAGTCAACTTAATCTTTTTTTTCTGTTTTTTTTCTTAATTTTTTTAAAAAATAATTTTTTATTGCATACATTGCAAGTGCTGTTACGTGTTAATTTTAGATTGAAATCAGCTCAAATTTTTGTCACTTCAGATTTGAGACAGGCAAGAAATATTCAAACAAGCCAAAATGTATCATTCTCAATTTTCCCATAAGATTAATAGTGTTGACTATTTATGAATTTTCAGAACGGTGGAACTCGATATGTTCATAAAAAAAGTGATGTAGTAGAGTTTCTTTTAGTTGAGCTCTACCATATCCCTTTACCTTTAAAGGAAAAACCGAGCTTGTTTTATTTACCAAAAAATGCACTGACGGGAAAAAAAGGAATTTAAGTGCATGTACTTATAGTACTTTCGAGGAAGCGAGCAAAAAATAATTATGGCTGCCTAAAAATATAGACGTGGCAGTCAACAGAATGTTAAAAGTGAAAAATAAGGGTTTGCCATATCATTAATAATTTTGAATAGGCTTAATTTTTTACTTCTTCCCTTTTTTGGTTGGTAAAAACCTGATAGAATTTCAAGATGCTCGCATTTTCATCATTTTCTTTGGAAAAATGTAAACTTTCTACAAAATTTCAGAAAAAAAAAACTTAGATGCTATTTACCTTTGCAAACTATTTCAATAATTTTTAATAATTTTATTTAAGAGTAAATTGAGCAAAAAATCTCCAATTAATTTTCATAATCTGTAATATGATAAATATTTTTAAATTTGTCTTTCTATATAACTATTTAGAAAGTTACTTTTGTTGAAAAAAAATATTCTATTAAAATATTTCAAATCTAAATTAAACGGCCTGAAACAATCAAGAAAGGAAATAGGTATCGAAAAATTTCTTACAATAAATATAAAAATTAGATATTACGAGATACCTGTAAGTTTGAAATACATTTTAGCCGTTTTACTTTATATTTGTTACAGCACTTCAGTGAAATACTGATTTAAGTCAGCATAAGATGCCTTTATAGGCACAAATAACAATTTATTTTGATATGCATGTTATCTATATATTTGTACGTGGAAAATTTAAACAATTTTCTTCTGTAACTTAGTGTTTAAGATAAAATAATACAAAATCTCTTCTATTTTACAGATGCCGGAAAAAAAAAGAGGTGCACTGAGGGAAATGTAAGTTGCTCTGTAAATCTTATGAGCAGTTTTTTTAAATGTTCGAAATAAAAAAAAAACTATTTCCTTTGAAGTAATCTTTCTGAAGATGCGAAATGTATTTAATTGCCTGATGCGGGTAGATAGGAAATAATTCCCTCGAATAATTCGCTGAAAGTATAATTTGTTAAAGGAAATGCTCTATAAAGAAATAAATTTCATTATTATGAGAAATTGCTTGCAACAAACATTCTTTGAAGTTTTAACTGAAATAGAAATAATTTGGAAGAAAAAAATATTCGAGGCTTTATTGTTAAAATATTTAAAAAATTCAGGAAAAGAAAAGAATGTATATTAAAATAAGTATAAAAGTTATTTTTTAATAAAAGAACATTTTAATTAAAAAACATTAATTTAAAAAAATTATTAATGCCATGTTTCATTAGTAAAAAGCTCTTTTGTTTTTAATTTACTTCTTTCTGACTTGTTGCTCTGAATTTTAAGTGTTGAATTTATACCTTCCTTAATAGCTTTGATAACTTTCTCAGGAATGGTAAAGGTAGCATTAATAATTTTTTTCAATCCAATTACAATAATATTTGATTTACCATCATTTAAGAAGAATTGGGTTTATTTCTTGAAATTTCCGGACTGTTTCTTATTAGACTGTTTGTCAATATTGCCAGTTACATGCGATTTCTAATTTGGCGATTGCCACTAAAAATATTTTTTGAACTATATAGGAGAATCAAATTAATTGAAATTTTAAATTCTAATAGAAGCCTTTGCAAAGCAATCAAAGAAAGAGATGTCAGAGTACCTTATGAGTAAATCTGTGCTTCTTTAAAAGCATTGAAAATGAGGGAATTTGTACATTTATAATAAAGATCTTTATATTGCATTCTAATGCTATCAATTCTAATATTGGGAGAGCTTTTTATAATAAAATTTTTCTGTCAATTGATGGATAATTTTAAACTTGTATATCATCTTTAATATTAGTACAGAAAGTTCTTTAGAACATAAGTGTAGATGTTAATCGATGTAAAGAAACAGATTCTTGTAGTTCAGTATATTTGCAGAAAACTCATTTTTATAATAATAATAAATACAATCTTTCCTTTGATATGCTAAATATTTAAAAATTTTGATTTAAATTTCTTATATCCATCAATAGCATGTGTAAACAAAATTCTTGTGCTGTATCATTTAATCATCACAATTTTATTTATAAAGACACTTGAAATTATTTTATTTCATCATAAAAACGTTCAAAACATTTACAATTATTTTATTATTTTATCTTTATATTTTCTTATAAAATCTAAATGCTTACTTTTTAACAATAAACTAAGAATATTCATATGTTGTGATATGTAGATGCACAGAGACAAATGAAAAGAATACATCTTGCTGAATGATGTATATTTAATCCTAAAAATAAGCTTCCCTACTCAATCGCTAATGTTTTAATTTTAACTTACAAGAATGAAGTGAAATTTATAAAAGGAAAGTAACTGCGTATCAGACATTTAATTGGAATTTCAATTAGATTTACTAAAAAAAATGAATCATCCATGTAACTTTAGTAAATATATATTTTTGAATTGAAATAAATAAAAAAATGTTTTGAAACTATCAACTACTTAGGAAAACTCTTCTTTTTTTCTCATTTGTACCGCATTTTTGTATTCTTGTATTCGAAGCGATTTCACCAGCAGTTTCAAGGGTGGTACAAGCATTTTTTTTTTGAATTTATGCTTTGTTAACATATTTTAAATTTACTGCATTATATTTTAAAGCAAGCTTGGAGGAATTGCCTAACAGTCGGAAGTTATAATTAACATATTATTAAAATTCAGGCTTTATTTAAATTTCTTCATTTTTCTAATTTTAGGAGCGGAAGAATTGAAATAACCGGAAATTATATAACTTATCCAATATTGAGTTTTCAGTTCCTTTCCCTTTTAATACTCACTGTCAGTTGACTTCAGAATAAACCCCATTGTCTTCTTTAACGACTTAATTGTTTTAATTATTTATTTGTTCCGTTGACAAAGGTTTTAAATGGCAATTAATGTTTGCTTTGGAATTGAATTCAAAAGTTTTATTCTATTTACTTTCTTGCTCTAAGTTATTTCCATATCGATCTGAGTAATTTTTATTTCTATTTGGGTTTGGAATATTTAAATAAGGGTGTGTGTGGTAAATGACGAGCAGCTTTTCTTTAAAGAAATACTTTTCACAGAATTATTTATTTAATTATATTTACATTATTTAATTTTTTTAATTAATTAAATATTATTTAAAGTTTATTTTATTTTTACAACTTTAATGGTTTTGGTTATTGTTACTAATGGCACTTGTCCTGGACAAGCGCGCAGACTGCCGTTAGCCATTTAAGCCTAAACAGAGTCTCTTGTTTTTGAAGTAGAGCCAACTAGGGCCAAAAGTACGATTTAGCTACTCACTCATGACTTAGCTTCCATAGCCAATTTTTACTAAGGGGGCATATTCATACACCTCCCAGATAGAACGCAAAAGAAGAACAGCCATACTCTAACCGGGATTCAAATCTGAGACGCCCAAATCGCGGGCAAGACGTGCTACCTCGTGTCAGTAAGCCGGCTAGTTAAGTTCTTCTGCGATATAATTATGTTCTCATTTTATCTAATTTTTGAGTTACGTTGTCTGCATAAAGTAGCTTTATGTAGGTCAAAACATGCATACATTTATTTATCATTTTGATATTCTTGTCAATCTTATTTCGACTTATTTTCAATAAACTATTATTTTGAGCAATTACAAATACTGTAAAGTATATCAAAATATGTTACCCACCCCCGAAACAGCTCGAAATTTAGGATGAGTATCTCACAGGTGGTTGTTGGTTCTCGTCGAACTGGTGATACAGAAATTATATGGCGTGATTACTTTCATTGATGACGAACATACTTCCTACGGGAGGGGTTATAAGATGGCTGTTGATGACCCTTAAGACTCTTACTACAATTACAGCCTATGCTGCTGTGGAGTCCGGTCATTCAGATTTTTCAATCTCCCTACAGATAAGTTCGAGTGATTGGCTATGATTATCAAAAATGCTTCAAACAAGCTTTGCGTTAATGTTTTCATTTTTCTTTAGATTTCATTAATATTTTGTTCATTTAAATAATTATATTTTGAGAATTATATCAAATATAGCTGCAATAAGTTTAAATTTTAAGATATAACGAAAAGCAAATATACTTTGGATAAATATGAAAAAAATATTAAAGTGCTACAATTTCTAATGATTGCTGTCCTTTAAAAATTTGCTATATTCTTTGTTGTGCGCACCACTTTAAACATATGTGCACATATCTATTTCTTTTAATAACAAGATTTAAATAACAAGGTTTTTTCAAATTAGTAAGCCCAGTTTACCTGCTTTTTTTGTTCATTAATTTTTAATTCTATTGATCGAGGAAACGTGATTGTAGTTTTTTGCAATTTAACGTGTTAATTAATATCAATAAACTCGCTGATATATATATATATATATATATATATATATAT
>JAOUZG010008446.1:3323098-3359994 GCA_026289955.1 Argiope argentata
ATATATATATATATATATATATATATATATATATATAATATAAAGCTATTTTTTATTCTCTGTATGGGAGTACTTTTTTCATTAAAATATAATTTATAAATCAAACTAATAATCTTTAAAATGACGATTAACAAAAAGTACACGTTGAATAGACAGGAGGAGAAAAGAAGGAGAAACTTATCTGTTTTGAAAACATAGAAGCGTTAATAAATTATTAAAAAGGCAGGGGAAAGTAGATTGTTATCGAAATTCAGCAACAGACATAGCAATTAGAGCAACAGTCATAGAATGTCTCGTGATAAAATTCCTTACATTGAAAATATGTGTTTTATTTAAGAAGGCAGATGAATAACTATTCCAGAATGAAAGTCTGTAGAAGGTAAAAAATGAAGATCAGAAAAAAAAATCTTACCATATATTTTCTAAGTTCTATTAGAATGCTTCGAAATTTATTATATATATTTCAGACGTACCGAATGAAAGGCAAATCGCTAAATGTACTGATAAATTATTCCAAAACAATAAATCATATTTTTCTGACAACAGTGAACGATGCTTATGAAATTTTGGTATATAATTTAATTGGTATATATAATTAAATTTCTGTCGATGATTCTGAAAATATAAAACAAAATTTAGTTGAAAGGACTGATGATGTTAATTTGAATTTTTCTATTCATAAATATAGATGTATAAATAAAACTCTTTACACAATGCAAGTCTATAAATAAGATAATGACAGAGTCTTCAGTATTGAAATCCGTGTTGCAATTTTTTCCTTTTGAATAAAAATTTTTGTGTAAATGTAAGCTATTGATCCAACTTACAAGAGTATAAGATTTCAATTCCTTACTGTTTGAGCATGTTTTCTGCATTTCATAACAATATAAAAATTTACTTAGAAGGAGTTCCTGAAACCTGTTTATTTCAAACTTTTACTCCCGAAAAAGCATAAATACCTATACTGATTTATTTCACCATGATCTGGGCGTCCTGGGTTCGGGCATGGTTGTTCTTCTGTGTTCTATCTGTAAGGTGAGTGAATGTGACCCCCTGTAAAAAGGGACTTTCCAAGCGAATGTGATGAGTGAGTAGCAAAAGTCGTACTCTTGGCCCTAGTTCGTGCTATTACATACAAGATGCTGATTAGGTTTAAATCTCTCACTACCAAGCGAGTTTATCCATGGCAAGTATCATAAGAAACATAATTTATTTTCATAAATTTGTCTGAGAATAAATAAATGATGTGATCAGCTCTTTTTATTGCAATGATGTAAGCGTATGGATATTGACTAATAACTTAACTCCATGAAACATTATATGTGTTGGTTTATAGAGTTCGGATAATTTATATAGTTTTTTACATATTATTGATCCTTTAATGTCATTCCATGTAGTTATTTTAATTCCATTGTACTGCATTTTAATTTCATTTCGTAATAGCAACTCTAGTATCAAATTTGGTGTTATGGAAATTTTTAAAAACATTTTTTGATTAAATTATGTTCAAATAATTGGATATACAGGTTATCTAGAAGCTGATATTAAGAATGATAGCACATTGACATTACATTAATATTACTTATTATACGATTTAGACCAACAAAAGGCTTGTTTATTTTGAACATAAAAGCTTATTCGAATTACTTTAGCTTTTGTTGCAATAAATATCACTACATTTCTAGGAATTTATTTATCATTTTATTCATTATAACAAATTCCTTTTTAAAGAAATTCCATTCAATTTGAGAATGTTGAGGAAATTAGCTCAAATAATTTGATCGACAGAGAATTTAGATTCTTAAGTATATCAAATCATTGATTTGATTCATGAAGGAGACTTACAATTTCTACTTCATTAAATCAGAAATTATAATTTCTTGCTTTATCAAAAAATATAAAAAAAAAATCTCCAGCGGTATTACATCTATTCTTTGTAAGGCTATAACACTCGATTTAAGAGACTTGCCCTTATGGAAAGCTGATAGAATAGTTATACATGTAAACTTTATACTAGATATTATTAGAAGTTTGCGTGACTGAAGTTATACATACTCTCATCCTGAATTTTAAAGCCTATTAAGAACTGCTCTTCATAATATTCGAGTACATTTAAACCTATTTTTGACAGCGAAGTCTCTTAGGAAAATTCAGCCATTTTCCTCGAGGCTTAATTACATGCTTTCGTCTTTGGTTCGATGCCTTTGATAATTTTATAAGTGAGTGGAATGAAAGGTGATTTTCCATTAATTTGAGGCAAATATCCATTAGCATTCCCTAATTAAACTATTAACATGAAATTAGGGTTTCAGAAGGGAATTTCTACAGGCTGTGCTTAGGATCGTTAATGTTTTCATAATATTGATAATTTGCATTTCGTATTTATCTAATACATGAACAGATTTGTCGATTAATATTCGACATTTAATTTTAATCTATTAGGTGAATTTGACTTGCAATTGAGGTATTCTTATAAGTATTTCAGTTACTTACAATGTTGTGGCATTTATTTATTTTCCCTAAAACAAAGAATCATGATTTCATTTATGAGTAAAAATGATGGATTCATATCCGATTTTTTAAATCGTAGTTGTCTTCGTGAATTTCATCTATATGGTAAGTTTTGAAATTAATAATGCTCAACAAAAATAATTTTAAATTCCTTTCATTCCTGTTATTACAGTAATAATCCTTAAAACGATTTTCAGTTTTCAGCATATTCTGAAGATTTCAGAATGTTATTTTAATGTATACGAAATATACAATAAGTAAGAATTAAAGTCATCAAAATATACGCGAATCTACATAATTTAGATCGACTTGAGTTAAACAAAAACTAACTAATAAAACTACGTATGAGTATCAAACTTCTGAGCTCATTCTTAAAAAGAAAGAGGTCCGAAATGCAAATGTATGATTATCTTCACTATACACTTGATTTTCGTGAGGAGAAATGATGATTGTTTATGATTTATTGATACTTAATGCAACAAACGAAGTTTTTTAATGATTAAGTAAAATAGTAGAAAATAAATAGAACTTATTGATGTACGCATAGGTGTTTGTGAATGAAGTTTAAGAGCCATCAATTCTTCAATTCTCATTAATTAATACTTGCTAGCCGCTTTTATTTTCCTCAAACGCATGGCAAATTTACATAAGAAAAGGTTTCTTCTTCCCGACTACCTTGTTACAAATCCTTGCATTCATAGAGCCATTCTCTTCAATAGATGCATTGTCTTTTCGACGTCTGTTTTTACAATTTTCACCGAATAAACGTCCCCTGCGATCCTGTGTTCATGGTAATTTTTCACCTCCTTAATGTTTACTATCCCTTCTTTGAATTCATTTTTTCGAATTTGACAACACCCTCTTCAAACATCTGTACCGAAGTTGCTAGGAGGTTTCATGTTATTCATTTTAGTTTTTCTTGAATATATTAAAACCTCCTAAGTTTTTGAAATTTTGAAAATTTTCACGATTTTATTTTTTGTACGTTTTTATATTTTTGAAGAAAAAGGTCTAAAACTAATTTTTTTGTGTACAATAATTTACAACCCCCTTGTTCCACAAATTGGTATGTTACCTACAAGAAAAATAATTTTTAAGAATGGGCATTCACTTAAAAAAAATCATATTTCAAACATAATTTTTTTATTAATTTTTTACAGTTTCCAACAATTTTCAGGGTCGCTATATTTTTGCTGACTAAACTTCATTTGGGACCCTATGATATATAGTTATTCTTAATCCTCTTGATGACTACTATCATCTCTTGGAATTAGTCGGTCGAATTCTGCAACTCAATAGCTATATTAGTTGTTTTTTCTAGCTCTTATTATATAGTTAAATATTACATCCTTTTTTAATCGCATTTAAGACAACATACAATTTTTTCGGTGGAACGAAATATTATATTATATGATGCATTAAAATGATATATTTCTTTTTTTCCCGTAGAAAATCGGAATGTCAGAAGACACTGTGGGAATATGTGTTCTATTCTAAAAATTTTAATTAGATTTGATAAATGCATCCCATTTTAGAAATTCTTGGAATAATGTGTATTTTGACTGACAATTGAGCAATTATTCCTAACTTTATGAAATCAAATTTTACTTACTCGTGATATTAAATTCTAAGGCTACATATCTCACGCATATAAATAAATTTAAGGTACTACTTAAGTTAATTCTTAATGCTTTTAGCAATTTTATTCCTGAATCTTCTAGTTATCCCTATTATATAGTTAAATAGAAACTCTGTCAAAACCAACAACTCATCATAAGTTTCAGAATTTATTAACAGAAAATAAATTTGGTGAACTAGACTAAAACACATATACTTTGATGATTAATTCGTTAATGGAAGAGACACGAGAAACAATTTCATTGAATTAAACAGGATCACTCTGAGAAACTTTGGATTGAAAAGATGAATTAAATTCGTTCTCCTTTGAGATATCAATGCATAAGCAGTTTCATTGTTTGAGGTACTTTCAGGAAATCACCACATTGGAAACGCATTTCACGTGTCTATTGTGTGAGAGATTAAAGCAGCGTTACTTCCAAGGTAATCAATTTCAAAAGAGTCTCGAGGGTCTTCGAACAAGAACTTCATAAAGTGTCTTTGTGACATTCATCCATTTATTTAGAAACTTAGTTTACATAAATCCTTGTATATACACATATGGTAACTTTTCCAGTGAAATAGTTTCATATGGTTATAGATTAAGCCATTGTTTCCCATGATCTTTGCCGAATCAGATTATTCACGGAATATGAGAAAATATTATTTGATTACTTTTTCTTCTTTGGGAATGTTTGAGGTCAGAAATTGAATTAGAATGCTATTTTTTACGTGTTATTAAGAGGTTCTTTCTCTTTCTAAGCATTTCTCTCAATTTTAAGAAGTGTGAATTTGCCAATTTTAAATAAGTATTTTGTTATTTATAAGTATTTTTTAATTTAGATCCGCAAACCCATGAGCTGAGAAGCATTTTCACTACGTTAAGAAATAATTGTTCTAAATAGGTTTACAAAATATATCATTCATGGTATAAAATAGAATTTGAGTAGAAAAGTGAAGAAAAAAAATTCTACTGCCATTCATGGAGTTAAAGTTCTTATCTGACGAAATGAATAAATTATAGAGAAATTATCTTTTTATTAGTACCTGGAAGTTTTATTACCACAAAATCGTATAACATATTTTCGGTGTGTTGATAAAAAAAGTCTGATAATTTAGCTGGTTATTAAAATTTGTTTCTATTTCCTTGATGCCTTCATCTAATATATAAAAATGAATTTTTGTTTGCTCGCATTTTAAAGGCTTGCGTACTGTTGATCCGACAGTGGTAAAACTTTTTCAAGTTATTGCTTAAACTTGGGTGAAGATTATAGGAATAGTAAAATTATTAACGTTCAATTTGACTAGAATAAAATTGGGCTTTACACTTAATACCACCCACATCACACCTCCGTTTCTAGAACTCATATGGCCCCTTTCCGGTTTGGTCTAGATGTAGGTGAACTCTATTTAAAAGAAATTGCAGTTCAGAAGAGTGATTGCAGTTTTAATGTTTTTATGATTTTTTATACGGAATGACCAGTGTTTCTACTTTCCCAAAGAATTTGCCATTTTCTCATAAATTTTTTTGAAGATGTTGTTTAACCCTTTGCATCCAATGGTGCTTCTGACTCACCGTTCAAGTTTTGCATTATTTTGACATTTCATTTATTTATTTTTTACATTTAATTGTTAAAAACGCCTACATCATGGTTAAGAGATGTAGATTACTTTTTCAAAGAAATTCGAATTAAAAGAATCATGTATATTTATTTTTCATAGCAATAGGAAAATCTTTGCATTAGGTGAATAATTTTGCATCTAATTATTTTTCGGAGTGCAAAGGGTTAAGATGGCACCGAGGGTTTGAAGCATCCATCAATACACCATCGATAATGGCTGATTTTGCGAGGATATCAGCTTCTTTATTACCCCTATGACCAACATGGGCTTTGATCCATCTTAAAAGAATGTTTGGGTTTTGGAGGAGTTGGAACTGGATGTCTCGGACCAGTTGATGAGGGGAATGGGGATCTTGAATTGCCAGTAAACATGAAAGACTATCTGTTCAGATTTGAATCGTCTCATTCTCTTCACTAGCTCGTAAAATAGCCGTTTTAAGTCCAAGCAATTCGGCTTGAAACACAGTATGGAATTCCTCCAATTTTTTCTTTCTACTCAAGGACTTTCATGCTATTTTTGAATGCGCTATATAAACAACCTGTTTCCAGCTCTTATTTGGACTCTCTATGTGGAATGTTAGATTGTTAACCTCTTGAAAGGAATCTGTTGTTGAAATTTTTTTTTCTATCTCAAACAATGAAGATTGGACAGTGATATTCTTAACTTTTTCTTCAAATTATTTTGGATAATATGTTATACCTTCAAATTCTGTTTCTTTCTTTAAGCAAGTGATATTGATGTAAAGGGCTTCTTGTTGAGCTTTCAGGTGAAGTGGCATGATGCTTGAAATGACTTGCAAAGCATCTGTTATAAAATTGGGCTTGCATTCTCGATGGCTGTCAACAAGGTGCAAGGTCTATCCCTTTAAGTGTGCAGATTTTACCAAGAAAAACGATGTTTTTCACATGGCCATTTATGTGTTGGAGGCGGTCAGCCAAGAAATTTTATTTTTGTTGAAGACACAAAGACAAAACTTTTGTTTACTCTAAAGTAATTAAATAATAAATTTAAAATGCAATAAAATTATTTCTATTTCTTCTTTATGCTTCAATCGAATTAAATGAAGTATTCATTGTCTACAGAAAATTAAATATTATTCTTTCTATCATATCTAATTAAACAAAATAACTATTTCAAATTTTAAACGATAATTCTAAAATTATTTCTTCTGCGGAACAATGGACAGTTTACCAGATGGTATACATATATATATAGAGAGAGAGGGAGAGAGAAAGAGAGAGAGACATTTCCCAAGATGAGAGATGTAAACTCTTATTCTGAATACTATAAACAATTTTCACGCACTAAATTTTATAGAATTTATTTTATTCCTGAAGCAAATCATATTTTTTTCAAATTATAGTTCCAAAATTAATTACATCTTGAAACTGAACAACTTTCTAACATAAAAAAATATTGTTTGATAAAAAATGCTTCTGAATTATTAAAAATATTTTATTAATTTCAAAATTCAAACTAAATTCAACTTCCTAAGCCCAGAAGCAAGGTCAATATATTTATTCAGATATATATAACTTACATGCGTATATTCATCATTACTATTACGAAAATATCTTGAAGAAATATCTTTATACACAAAAATACCCATCACATAGAATTGCGGCCGAAAAGGAAATGATTCCTATTTTCAAAACATTTTATTATGAAAAATATTTAATGAAAGAGAACAATATCCAAAAATGTGCCTTTTCAGCACTTTGTAAGTCGTTTTCTGGCACTGGAATAGTTGCTTTTATTTTCAAAAGCAAATTTGAAGCGATTTATGATTTTTAAACTGACGCCAATTGTCGTAGGGAAAACGGTAAAAAACAGTTTCAGGTTTAAAGAAAAGAATATTAAAATCATTTCACAACTGCTTTGCTCTTTCTGAAAATGGAAAACGGAAATATTGCCCCAGATTCCAGAACCCGTTAAAGCAGAGATAAGGATATGATAAAAACAACCTTGGTTTTTAAATATTCTGAAGTTTTTTCGGAAACGGTCTGAGAAAAATATGAACTTTTAGGGAAATTCTTTTGAAAGAATGTCTAATTTAATTTTTTAAAGTCTTATCATGAAGGAAAAAAATAAAGTTTATATTTTCTAGATATTTTTTGGATGATAGGAGTTTCTGCTTATATAATTTATCAAAATGTTTTTCTATTCTCCTTTTACTTTCAAAATATGTAAAAAAGACATCTGGAAGAGAATTCAAAGCAATAAAATGATTGGTATATTTTTTCAATTTTTTTTAAATGAGCTTCCAGATTGCATACAAACAAATGAAATTAAATTTAAATGGATTAAAATAGCTTTTAAATTGAATTCCAATAAAAGGAAGAAGGGAAAATAAACAAAATATTCAAGTCTGTTTTAAGAATCGGATTATATTTTTTTTATTTGCTATATGAACTAAAACATATTGATACATTTTAGACACTATTTTGAGTCTTTAATTGCAATATATAAAATTTAAATGTAAAGCAATTCATATAACATACTCTCTGGCAGTTTCGGTTATACAGGATGATTCCAAATTCATGATATAAACTTTCAAGACTAGTTTCGGGCACTGATGATAATGATGTCGTGTCCGCGTTATAACGGAGAGGTAATGCAGTAGCTTCTGAGGATAAAGACCTATGAGCACCCTAGGCTGAAAGCCCGAGTTCCTGCTTTTATGAAGATGACACACAGACATTACCTTGCGCAACCCTTTTTTACGGGAGGATATCTTTCACACACCTCACAGATAGAACATATGATAAAAAACATCCATGCCTGTACCAGGACTCAAACCCTGGACATCCAATTTCGGGCTTTGTGACAATAATTTATTTTATAGGAATGAATGGGCACATGTGATGGGGTGAGATTCAAACCCCAGAAGTAAGAGATGAAAGGAAAGATAAATGGAGTTGATAGAAATGGAAGAAACTGGAGAGGTTTTTATTGTTATGAATCAAGCGTATTAAACGAGTCCTGTGGTCACTCAGATCTCCCAATTTATATAGCATCGATTACTTTTAATGGCCACATTCGAATAGCCTTGTGTTTGCGAATCTCTCTAACTCAGGTGAGAATCTCATTGCTCAAATATTCACATATTCTTCCCATGTAGTTGATCTTTCCAACGTGCACCATGAGTAAATCTGAATATTTGACCGTAAATGCAAATCGCTTTACCAACGTTGTTCAGCATATACCACAGTTAATGGTAGCAACTTTGAAGTTACTGTAATTTTTTTTACTTGTCAGTGACGTAGTTAAAAAAATAATTCGATTTTCTTTTTATCTTTTATTCCTGTATTCACTTGGAGCCATACAATCTTGTGTAATAAGTTATTACTACAATGTCTCCAGAAACTCTTAAAGTTTATATTGAAAATTCTGGATAACCATGTATATGCAATTTTGAATATCTGATTTTAAATTATTCATATCTTTCAGTAGTCTGTGAATATTTCAACTATGTATTTTCTTCTAAAGGATTATTTCTGTGTTTTGCTAATGGTTTTGGTTCAAGTATTAATTTAAAAATATTCTGTAATATAAGATTTTCAGGTTCTTCGTATTAATTCATTTCGATTTTGTGTGATTATTCATACAGACTTCGGGTTGAAATGATCTGGTGGTAAGATCTCAGCTTCGATATTGGAAGGACTCTTAAGATCTAAACATGATTCAACTATTATTCTGACTTATATACATTGCATAGTCTGGTGACATGGGGCTAATCTTCTAACTTGGAAATAGAAGAAAAAGTGTCAACTCCTTAAGTGTCATTCTTGGCGTCTAACTATCATTCAAAATTGTGAACTGCATCCCAAAATGGTCCTAATGTTACTTCCAAACGAGAGCCTGAAGCAAATAAATGAAAATAAATCTAGCATTTTCCAAAGAAAATGTATTTCTTTGGATCATCAGAGAGGATTCGAATGTGCTAGCTTTCTATTTTCACGAATAAAAGTTTATCTTTAAAAAAACATTTAAAATACAGCACATTTTGTTTTAATAATTTCGGTTTATTTCAATTAATAAGATATTTTAGAATGATGCAGTAGTTCAAAAAGTTGAAAAATGAAATTTTTAATAAATTTCCAAAACGAGCGAGTGAAAATTTTCTACTTATTAAATAATAAGTAAATCTAAAGAAATTTACATATTATGGCAACGTAGTGTATTATCATTTGTAATTATTTACTATCCTCTAAAAGTATTAATTGAATTTTCTATTTCAGACTTAATCATATGCGCTAAAAAATTCTGGAGCAATTTTAATCGAGTTTATTTAATATAATTTCACGCAAATTCTTTGCAATATCACATTTCCCAGTGAACTAATAGAAACATTTTTATAATTAATAGTTTGCTGAATTGTCCTTTTTGTTTTTAGTTATATACTATGATTTTATTTGCGGACATTTTTTAACTGAAGTTATCCCATACGAGGACACCTCAGATACAGGGATGAGAAAATTCCGGTATATCCTTAGTATATAAAATAATTGTGCTGTAAAAGCTACTTTTATTTCAAAGACGGGCCATACCTTTGTGTGAGGAATGAGACGATGAAATGCAACCTAGTGCAAGTTGTGATACGTTTACTACATTTTTCGTTTTAATGTTTCAGGCAACTCGGCCTTTTAATTTGCCGAAAGGCTACAGCGTAATCCTCATTTTGGTTAATAGAAACGTTTTTAAAATATTGATAGTATTTTTAAATCGCTTTTTGCCCCTTGATGGAATTATTCCATATCTCCAGCCAATCCTTAATGATTAGTTTTTTTAGTCTCATTTCTGAGTTGAATTTTTGATTAATGGAAAAATATTTCTCGAGTTTCTAAGTGTAAACGTTTTTGGCTAGTGTATCTGCTTTTTTATTTCTGATATACCATTGATGAATATTCCAGATCATTTCACCACAAAGTTCAACGGATTTTTCTTTTATATACATTATTATTTTCTTGTTTCATCAAAGGAATGTAGGGCCATTAAAACCAATCTTGAATAAGAAATTATATTTGACCCTTTTATATCGCGTTGAACGTGAAACTCCAGAGCATAGGTTTTGATTTTAAAGGAAAGTTTATTTTAACATATACTGAAATAAAGGAGGATAGAGAAGATAATTTTATTTATTTTTTTTTCTTCTTAATATTATTTTGCATATTGAAGCACATTCAAAAAGATAACAACGAAAACAATGTCTTTTTTTCAGCTAAAATGTATTTTATGGATTACAATAAGTTTCTGTACCACATGAAAAAAACATTTCACCTTATTTTAAATAGTTTAAGATTTTAAATTTAGTATAAAATAACATGTGATTTTTAGAGCAATATTAAGTCTTCCGATTCCATTGATTCTTAGCTGAAGATTTCTAATAGTTAGTTTTAAATGAAACGTTTAGTTTTTATATATTATAAATGCATTAAAGCCTTCTTGATTCTTATATTCGTATTTATTTGCCAATATCTAAAGTGTAGTACGTCTACAGAATGAACTATGATAGAAAAAGTCAATAAGATTTTTATTCCTCCTTTGGTTCCCAGGATGAAAACGGTACAAAATAATTTATCTTTTTTCTTCTGTGGCGTCCATTTGCAAGAACGAAAATTCTTGTATTCTGAGCTAAAGAAAAATCATGCATCAAAAATAGTTCTTATTCAGATTCATTGGATACACTCACACATCCTCCTTAAAAAGGAGTAATATTTCATATATGCGAAATGAAGAGATTCGCCCGTTCTTAAAATACGAAGAATGAAATCTGATTTACTTATTCAAACACTCGAGAAACTAAATACATGGGATATATTGAAGTATGTCTCACGTACGAAATATTCAAAAGATTATAGGTACCTGATTTAAGATGATTGATTTTATAGCAATTTCAGTTTCAAGCTTTGTTAAAGGATATATATTGAAAATATAAATCTTATATTTAGAATAATAGTTGCAATAAGAAGAAATCTGGAAGTATTTGGAAGTATCACCCAGGAATAGTAGGTCAAATTTAAAAAAAAAATCTCTCAGTATTCTTGGAGAAAAATAGTTTAATTGATCTTAATATCAGAATCTATATCACTACAGTATTTTTATACATTACTATTTAATCTTACGTCAACTATATTTGTGAAGAAATATTTTGATAAGGTTTTCATTCAATTGATTTTCTGAGTACTGAAGATACGTAGATTCTGAAGTCCCTATCAACTAATAATACCATATTTTAAAAACTATAATACTAATCAACACTATATTTTAAAATTTTCAGTTATTAATTTTCTAATAAATTATTTTTAAATTAAAATTTATAAAAATTTTTAATCATTTGTAAATTTTATAGGATCCAGGATCCCTATCAACAATAAAATATTTTAAAATTTCTAGTTATTAATTTAATAATAACTTATTTATAAATTTAAATTTAAACTTTTTTTTTGTTTTCCAACAGTAGCATTTTAAAATATGAGTCCATAATAAGGATTTTTTTTTTGTAATTTTGATTCAATATATTAAAATACAGCTAATATCATTGCTATAGTTTTCCAATGGCTATAATTTTATGCTATGTCTAGTTCAAATAAAATATTTGACAACACATTCACAACAAAATATTAGTAAAGATGATGTTATGAGAGATATTACTAAGGTCTTTAATCACTTTTTTAATCTTCAAACCCTGATTTTGATTAAACAAAATGAACAAAAAACGTGTCCCCAAGTAGTAATAATCTGAATTTTAAATTAACATTAAGGCTTAAAAAAAATGAGAGCTAATAAAGGCTGCATATCTCAATTTTGAATGCTGGTAAATGGGCTGATTCTATGAATGCTGGTGAAATGGCTGAAACTATAAACAATTCGGTTTATTTCTAAATTTGCTACCGACGTGAATGTAAGGAGAGCTTGAAATACAGTTTCAAATTAAAAATTCAATGATTCTCAAAGCCAAGATCGATATTAAGCAACAGCAGTCTAATTATAATTGAAGAAAGGCATCTAAATTAGGTTATAACATTTAATTAAAATGGAAATATATTATGGATATAATGTTATTGTAGTAGTTTTAAAATATTGTAAAATTTAGAAATAAAAGCTCTTTTATAGAAATGAAAATACTTTTTACATTGCATAATTAATACGTAAAGAAAATTAACAGAAGTAAGAAAATCAATACTAAGTGGTTCCTTGTTTAAGATTAAAAAGGTTGTGTTACTGATGTCGAGTGAAAAATAAGGCGAAGTTTTCAGACGTTTGAAATAATATAAAATGTTGTCAATAATTCAACAGCGAATCTCATTAATATATATATTTCTTAAAATATTGTAAGTATCATAAAAATCAATTGCTTCACATATATTTTATTCATAAATTAAAAGTGCATACTTTAAATGACTTCTTTTCTACGCTTTCTCTTTCTGTTCAAATTGTGGTTCAATTTGAACCGAAAACTTCTTCTGTTCAAATTCAAATTCACTTATTGTGAAATTCTTCCGTATGGAAATTATTCTATTAGAATAAAATTTTCTCCTTTTAGTGGTATAAATAGAATTAAAGGCTTTAAATATAGAAATGACTTTTTCTGTCTTGTCTGAATGTTTGAGATTCAAATTAGTGACTCAAATTGAGATTACACTGATTTTGTCGTCTCCCCCATATGTCAAAATGTATTAAATTTATTCGTTACAAGTGAGAAATTTTAGATTATAGTGTTTAAAGCAGTTAATGGATATAATTTTTCAATACAAGTATTTTTAAGGTATTGTATATTTTTTGTGCTAATTCCTTTTGAGATTCATTTAAATCATATATTCCTACAAGCTTCGTAAATGACTTGTATCTTGTTACTTTGCTGTAAAAGATTTAACATTTAAGTATATTTTCTTTGGGAAAAAAATTACAGTTTCAGGAATGAATTGATTCTGAAAGGATTTTTTAACAAGAAAAATTTCATATTTTAATAATTAAAGGGTTGTGAATATTATGATTTTTTCCATTAATGATTGCATATAATTTAAGATGAAAAGAATCTCAATAGCTATGACATAAGTTAAATGAAACCAATACCGTTAATTTAATATGATTTTTATTTACAAATGACAGAGTTTCCTTCTAGCAGGACATTATCGCAGAAGATGAATTTTGTTTTTACTGTGTCATCTTAAGCTAGAATGAGGAAGAGTATGGATATGAAAACAACTTGTAGTCGTTGTTTTATAATTATACGATTAAAAAATATTATAAGGATAAAGTTCACAAATGAGAATAAATACAATGATATCTAAGCAATTAAATATTCCGATAGTAAAATCCCAAAGCCCACTAGATAAAATAAGAATTAACTGAGTGTATGTGAAATTTGTGCATTTCTGCATCTATTTTAATTGCTGATAATGCGAAATCCAAACTGTTACGGCAGTATTATTTAAGCGTTCCTTTCAAAACAGTGGTCAAAATGGACTATCGAAAGATTTTCAACTCGATCAATGTAATAAGACACGAAACGTTCGTTCAATGAAACTGTGGGGTGCGTTTGAAACCCCTAGATATTACTCTGAAATTCCTTTCCATTTCGTTAAAAGTGATTGTTTGAATACTCGAGGCACGTGCTGAGTCTATCTGCCTATCCCTGAACAGTTAGATTTCAGGGATAGGCAGATTTTCTGGGAGCGCTGAAAGATTGTTCTTGAGTACATCTGCCTTATAGCCATAAAGTAAGCAAAATGCTCTTATATTACAACGGTACATAGTCTGTCATTGTGATTTTTGAGAGGAGGAAGAGGGAATTTTTCAGATCTATGAAAGAGAAACTCGAACGTTCCGGTATTCTTAATTAGTTGAACTCGAATGACCACTCACTTACCTCGAAGCGGTGGAAAACTGGGAATGGAAATACAAATAACTATATATTTATAACATAATTTATATCTATATGCATAACATAATGTTACGAGCGGGCGAGTGCCTTGCAGGCTCGCCGAGGTTGGCGTTGTTTGGCTAGGAGCTTCGCGCCAGCCGGGTTGGTTTGGCGAAAGGAATAGTCTGGTAGCCGCTGGAAATTTCACGAAGCACGGGCACGCTCGGATATATAAGGGACGGGTTGCCATTAGATGGGGTGGAGTGAGTGAGTTAGTTTTTCTCCTCTTGGAAGAAAAGGGTTTTGCTGGACTAGCGGATTACTAGTGAGCTGTGTTTACGTTTGATGTTAACGTTACATTATTGAGCTCGCTATGACTTACTGTGCTATATAGTAGGTGTTTTGCAATCTGTTTTTATTGTGCATAAGGCTGGCATTAACGCTGTAAGTGATTGTTGACTACTGGATTGTTTTTATCTGAAGTTTTACTTTATTAAAATATCTTGTAAATACCTGTATATAGCTGCAAATAAATTTCTTTGTGCTCTCTTCAATTAAAGTCCATTCAATCCGAACCCGCTACGCTAAAACCGTAACAATATTTAAATGAGTGATTAATTCTAAGAAGTTTGATATGAAAACTTAAATTATAATATTACAATAAGAATAAGATGTAAAAGAGAAAAATCATTGGTCGTTTAGAATAATTTTTTGATATCATAAAATCATCACCCACCCTCCTCACCTCGCCGCATTAAAATATCTATACAAACATCATTAAATTGAAATGCATTCATAAACAAATTAGAATTTTACAAAATGATAAACATTATTAGCAATTTTCTACCTCTAATGTAGTTACACAAAAATACGTAAAAACACACAAATATAATGGAAATTTGTAAGTCAGAATATGTGTTCCATTATTTTAAGCATCAAATGGCATCTATTAATATTCCTATAACAGAATTATTCCCTATATTACCATAACGATATTTTTTTCTATATTCTAAATGTCGTATAATATTTTGAAAATAACATGATAATATTGGAAAGCATACTTTGCTATCACAGGCATTTATGATGAAATATCATTAAATCATTTGCATAAAATTCAATTAGTTCTCTTATTTGCTTTTATAATCGCTATATAAAACAATACTTATTTTTACTACTACAAAATGCGTTTAAAAAATACAAAAATGCAGGGGTCACTTTTCAACCACTTTCGGGCCCATAAAACTTCTATGAGAATAATTCACATATTAAGTCGTTAAAGTCAACTCAGAGTTTTAGTAAAAGGACACGGAAAGGCTCTTTATCTTAGTAAACAACTACATTACGGCTAATTTCAAGAACGCTAGAACTTATTCAAGAAACTTTATAAGATTTATGGAGAAAGAGTAGTCGAGTGTGTTTATACGACGAAAATACCCTTCTCAGAGTTAAATTTTATGTGTTTCAATAAAGCTTAGTAAAGATAAGTGACAGACGATTTTAGTTGAAGTAACTTCAACCGACACTTCATTAAATAAATAAATGAAGTGTTCATAATTAAGGTTTTAAAAGGATAAAAGCACGTCATTGTATGTAAATTAGTATTGACATCGCATCGCGGTTCATTGCTTTGCAATTACAAATTGGATCATGTGATTTTAATGATAGTCATGCTTAAAAACATTAATGATATTATTAATTTTTACATCTTCGCTCTTTCAGGCGGTGTATTTTCTTATTTCGTGTTTGGAAAAAGACTATTTTTTTCAAAATTGACATTTTAAAAGTCTTTGAAGTTGATAATAGTGAAGTTTTTTTAGCATCGTGAGAACATTATAAAATAACTATATCCCCAAGTTCTTATATCTCGTTTGATATATTTAATACAAGAATGCACTTATTTGGAGAAAAGAGTCAATTGCTAGAACATCAGGGCGTTATATTAAGGAAAGCACTAAAGGTAGGTTTTTTAAAGCTAATTATCTGGGAACTGCTTTAATATGCGTGAATTTTACTTAATGGTTTAAAATAATTATTATTGTTATATTAAATTTCTGAAATAACAGAAGGAAAAAAGGATCTCGTATGTGAAAGTCATATTGGTAATTAAATTTCTTAGAGAAAAGAATTAGATAGTGGATTTTACACCAATATTTTTGATGCCTCTCATAAAATCTCAGTTTTCCATTTTGAAAAGAACAACAATTATGTCAGATAGACATTTTCTTTACAATTTTATATCTGTAGGAATAAGTTAAAAAACACTTCTTTTTTTTTCTTATTCTACTAAGTACAATAGAACATGACTACTTTATATTAATGGCATGATAGAAAATAGAGCATGGCTACTTTAAGAATAACATATCATTAGAAAGTAATCGAAAAGTAGTTTAAAACTAAAGACTCGGTTCCATTTATTTTCAAAAAATGAACGAAGTGCTGATATTTATTTTTTTTCACAATGATTTCTGTTTATAAAAAATAATATTTGATTAGTTTGCTCAGAAATGTATCCTAAAAGAGTTCAGAAAATTTGCTTCTATTTTCGATTATGGAACAAACTGAATAGTCTATATGAAAAGAAAATGAAATAAAATACGTTAACAAAAAATCGGGTAGGAGCCAGTAGTCACGCAATCTCTCATACATAAGGAAAGGGTGGTATCAGAGGATTTTGATTCACTAATATCAACTGATATTCTTAGAGGAAATTCTCTAGAAGGATTGAAAATATAAAAATATCAAGAAGATTAATTATCAAAAAAAGGAAATTTTAAATTTGTTTTGTAAGAATTTAAATAACTTTTAAAAAGATGTACTAAATATTTGCTTTTCTTAACATAGTAATCAAATCCTATTGTTTGATATTTTACATCTGGTGACGGGGATCCCTTATATCCTCCTTATAATCCAAAGCAGATTAATCATTAAGTTGATTACAAAATATCTTGTAGATTTTTTATGAAAAATCTTGCATACACTTTAAAACTAAAATTCTCTTAACACATAACAACCTTTTTTAATAAAATAGGAGCGGATATATAATTAAGAGGATTAAGACTGTTTTAATAATAACAATCTCAAGCTAATATTTATATTAATTTAATACTATTCATAAAAAAAATCTGTAAGTATTTTAGAATTTATTTAATGAAGGTAATTTATTTTTTTAAAGTTGAATGAAAGGCAGTCTCCTTTATTTTAAACCGCTGTAAAAAGACGCTTTCAATAATAACCACAGATGGAACTTTCAAACCACACGAATGACAGACGTTTGATCTCAATAAGATTAACAAACTTAATTCACGAATGCTGTAAACCATTTGATGAAATTCGATTTTGAATTCAATTACGATTTAACTCTTTATTCTGAAAAAAAAATCTTCACTTACCTGCACCATTACAAAAAGATCAAGAAAACAAATATACAAAGTTGAATTCAAAAGTTTAAAACAGCAGATTAAGAAATTGATATAGAATACAAAAATAATTTAAGGTCGTATTTTTTGTAAATTATAAATTTACCTTATTAATATTTTCATACCTAATTTGTAAGTTCATGCCCGCTTAAAATGTGGTTTGAAGTAATGAAATTTCAAAATTATTCTTTTAAAAAGCAGAAAGAAAATTTCAGTAAAATTTATTTCCTTAAAATGGAGAAATTGGTAGAGATCTGTTAACGTGGCTGGACCTGGCATAAGTTTCTTTCTCATAAAATATGATGGTACAAACGCGCTAAATATCATGGGAAAATTGTTTTAATTAAATCCTCAGTGACCGTTAAGAGACAGAAATTAATTTTACAAGTTAGGGTGCGCTATCACTTGTAAATAAGGAATCAGTTATGGACTAGCACATTTGACAACTGCCTTGCATAGTATCAGAAATAATTAAAACGGACGTTACTAAACAAGCTAAATTAGATTATTTGAAATTCTCACGGTAAGCGGTATGTAACCGTTCGGACAACCACGGCATTTCAAAGGTAACTATTGGAATGACTCCTCTTAATGTAAAGGGCAGATAACTAAGGCACTTATTTCAAGAATAACCCATTTGAAATTTAATCATCAACGGTTAAATCTGAAGGTTTGAGTATTCATTTACACTTTTGGACAATTAAGCTCATCAAGTTGAAGTCCAAAATTGTGGATTGCTGTCTGCGGGACATGATTTAAGGAGACGTACTCAGAATGTCAGTTTGCTAGTCGAATATAATAATTAATAGTGCTCAATTTGAGGCACACGACTGATTACGTCATTGTGAAGTTTTCCTGTTACGATTCATTTACTCTGAATAATTTTAACAAGATAATTATTGGTGTGAACCTTTGTAATGAGAGACGTATAACCGCATTAACTATGAATAGGATATGACTAACGGCGCGCTTTATTCAGAAAATGAGTATAAGGCTTAGGCAGATGAATAGTGCTATATATTGCATTTAAGAAATACATTATATAAGTGTGCAGCGTTATTTAGCTTATTATAAGCTACATTTAGTATTATTAGAAATTATATTGTGATATTTGTAATGAGCAATAACTAAAGTTTATTAAATTTACTGTGCCGGCGTCCTAGGACAGAAGTAGTGCGTGTTCCTAGTAATCTGGGCGTCCCGGATTCGATTCCCTGTTAGGGCATGGTTGTTCTTCCGTGTATTACCTGTGAGGTGTATGAATGTGCCTCTCTGTAAAAAGGCGCTGTGCAAGCGAATATTATGAGTATGTAGCTAAAGTTATACTCTTGACCCTAGTTGACACTACTTCAAAAACAAGAGACTATCACTCGGCTTAAAATTGCCGAGGGACCTCAGCGCACTTGTCCATAACAAATGCCATTAGTAACAACAACTACAACAAAATTGAAATAAGGATTATTAGTTGGAAAAAAGGGAAAAAGCTTATTAAATGTGGCATTAAATAAATAAACAATTTTTAACAGATTTTGAAGAATTATGCACGAAGATACATAAAGCAGTGATATTTTTCTTACAATGTTTTTTTTAAAGTTTCTGTTATTCTTCAGATAGATCGATATACAAAAAGTAACGGTAAAAATAAATTTAAAGCTTGTTTCTATTTTAAAAAAATTCTTTGAGTTTTTTCTCCTGGTCAAAAAAAGCTTTGAAGATACAAAAAGTATTTAATTCTCTATTGCGGGACGATTGAAATTATTTCACCTGAGCGATTCCTTTAAAATGTTTTCGTTTTTGTTTTTCTGAAATGTTTTAGAAAAACATTGATTAATATGAAATCTTGCTTCAAACATCTTTTGAAGTGAAACTTTTGAACTGAAAAAGAAAAAAAAATGAAGGATACTTCGAAGTATCTTTGTTATATTTATCAGACTAATTTAAGCGAAAAGAGAGGAAGGATATGAAATATAAAACATTTTAAATAAAATAGCCAGCTTCTTTTTAATAAGGTAGAGCTGCATTTTCTGAATAGCGTAAAAGCAGAAAATACACCATGTTTCATTTATTTAAATATTTATTTTCAATTCTAGAGATTATGACCGGAAAAAATTTGTAAGAATTTTCTCTAGCTTAAGTTATAAGAAAAAAAAGCAATAAAACAGTAAAGATTCTTCCTCAGAAAAAATGCAAATAAGAAAAAAAGCTTCAATGTTAGTTGCTATGATACTGTTATTGGTTATTGTTAAAATTACTTCGAGAAATAAATATTTTTTCTTAAAATAATGTTTTAGAAAAGGAAAATTCACTCCTGGTCTTTTTTAAAAGACTAAAAGTGAATTTCTGAGAGCAGCTTGTATTAGCAATCATTCAATGTGGTGCCATAAGCATCACCTTCAAATTGTATATTCCTAGATTTAAGATTTGCATCACGCATTAAATTTGTATCTTTACTTATATTAATTATTGATCATATTCTTTTATTATTTCTTTAAATTTATCTTATATTTTTAATTATTTTTTATCCCTTTTACCCAAAAATTATTATATTATTATATCCCACTGCATGTATTTTTGTATGGTGTATGATTATCGAATGTTTCAGCTACAACGATAAACATAAATGAAAGAAAAATAATGTAATACATTAGTTAAATGCATTATATAGGAAGTCAGCTTTTTAAATCTTATTTTAGCTTTACACTTCAGTATATTTTAGAAAAAAGCTGGCGTCCTGTCAGAGTAGTAGCGAATTTTCCCTGTGGGCTGGGTGTGCCGGGTTCGAGTTCCGGTTGGTCATGGTTGTTCTTCGGTGATCTGTCTGTAAGGTGTGTGAATATGCCTCCTGTAAAAAGCGGCTGTGCAAGTGAATGTGATGAGTGAGTAGCAAAAGTCGTACTCTTGGTCCTAGTTGGCGCTACCACAAAACAAAAGACGACTATTAGGCTTAAATCGCTGACAGCATCAGTGAACTTGACCATGGCAAGTGCCATAAGAAACAACAACAGCATATTTAAAAAAAATCTCACGCGTATGGCTATAGCTTCGAAACAAACAAATCTCAGATTTCAAAACTCACTGTTCTTTCCTAAATGTCTTATTAATGAGAATAAATGTTCTAATGTTTAATAGTTTGACATGATAATATTTATGAATGAATGGATGATATTTTTCCATCTTCAAAATAGACAAATATTCACTAAATTTATTTTGGGTAATATCGTGTAAAGTATTTAATTTATTATTGCTCTGAAGCTACTCAATGTAATCGAATAAAATCGTAAGTAAGTTATTGCATTTTTGAAGTTAGAAGATTCTTTGAATTATAAATTTTGTGGAAATTAATCTCTGAAAATATTTTAACAAATTTCAGAGAATACCAATATAAAATAAATGTCTCGTCAAGATATTTAAAATTCTTGTTTTTAACATAAATACTTTTTAATGTTGATAAGAACAATATTCTCTTGCTTTAAAAAATAAGTTATGCGTTACCAAACAGGGAAGTCACGTCAAACGCTATTTTCTTTCTCATGAGCCCTTAAGAAAGGTAAAATGAAATTACTCAAATAACTAATTAAATTATGAAATCCTTCGTAAAAAGGAGTAAGCTAATATTTGTTTAAATGATTTAGTTATGATTGTATTTGTTTTATATTATTTTTTACAATTTTCCAAACGCCTGAATGATTTTTATACTTTCAAATAAGGGACGAGAGTTCGAATGCTGAATTTTTCATTTATAAAATTCAGTGATTATTTCTGAACTTTATTTTAAGTGAATTATTTCTTTTTCTTTTTGCATGTTAATATTTTAGTCTTGTTCAAAATCATATATCCAGAAAATAATGATTGCTTCATATAATAGGCTTTGAAATTTAAATTGAAATATTTATTATCTTGTGCATGCTATGATTTATATTAATTTCAAAGAAGTTTTACTTTTTTCAATAATTTTATAAAAAAAGTTTCTTTTAACATTTTTTTTCATTTTAAATTTCAACTTTTCTTTACAAAGGTTTGGCTAAGATGTAGATATAAAAACTTGGGAATTTTAGCATTTTCATCCAATTATTCATAAATTTAAGCCCTCGATTTAAGAAGAAGAAAGAGTGTAATAAAATATATTGTGTTTTGTTGAAATTTTAAATAATTTTTTTACCTTATTTTCATGATGTCCTACATTTTTTCTGGAGAATAATATACAAGCGTAATAAACTGTTAAAAATTTTCAGAATCCTCCTGCATCTTTCTAATGCTTTCAATTTAACCATTGACTTAGTGTGTAGTGCTTCAAAATAATTATAAGAAGGATCGTTAAACAGAGCATCAACAATTATTTCAAAAGTTGCATAGTTCAGAATTGGAGAAAACCTGGCATAACAAAATATATTGTTTACGTCCTGCATATTTGATTTGTACAAATGCCTTTTACAGAAATATTTCGAGAATTTTTCAGCTTTATGATCTGCAACAATCACCAGCGTGTCGATTTCTTTAAAGCTTCTCAGATTATAGTTATACGAAAGTTCATTGAAAATAAATAACATTTGTAACAAAAAACATAAACAGTGGGGGCAGAAGTCAGGTTAAAATTATAGTTCTCTTAATCATATTTTAATACATCTTTCTAATGTCGTAGTAATTACGATGTAACTATATTTTATCTGGTTTTTCATCAACATGACAAAAAGTATTAAGACTAAATATTCTTCTTCTTGAAATTGAAATGAAATGAAAAATGTTTTTAATGTTTAATATCTTTCGATTTTCATAAAAAATAATTCACTTTATAAAATGTGGTTAGTATAAATGATTGGAAATAAAAAGCGCTTGAATTCTTAAAGCTACTTCAAATATTACAATGTTTAATTTATTGACAAGAATATCTCTTTCAATTTCTATATCGTCGAAAACGAGCATTTAGAAACTCTTATACTCCTATCATGGGCAAATTTTAAGAGAAATGAGACATACTGAAAAAAATCTCCTTTTACTGTAGAACATGAGGTCACAAACCCCAAAGGGGAGAAGCAATAGAAGGCTATTTTCAAAGGAAATAACAATTTTTAGTTTAGTTTCCTTATATTAGCATCCTGTGTAAAAAAACATTACGATTATTTTGGGATAGATTTTGTAGGTTTGATCCTTGGTCAGATGACGAGGACGATGCCTGAGGGAAATATGGAAAAGAAAACTATTCGAGATAATGTACTGTAAAGGTTAATGGACGGCAATTAACAGCAGCGAAGCAACACATTTGTGCTAGTAATAACATGCATAGTTTCGGAAAATAAGTCTTTAAAATACACATTTTATATACAAACTTTTGACATTGAGATTGTGTTCTACTTGATATTATCTTTCCTATCATGCAAAGCAAGTCTTGCAATTTTGGTTTTGATGCAAGTGGATCATTGTGTTATTGTAAGCTTATACGCCATTAATTCTATACACATTTTGTCTTTTTTGCCCATTTCTTTTATTAAAATTACAGTGAAGATATTTCATTGCGTTACTCTATTAAAATAAATTATTCCTGTATACTTGCCCTATGGGATTTAAAAAGAATCCTTTAGTTTGTTTTTATTTTTAGTTTAAAACGTATTTAATCAATTAAGTTCTTTTATTCTTAATTTTCGATTGATACAAATTGCAGAAAAGCATTTCATTGTTATAATAAAAAATAAATTATAAAATCATTGGTTTTTTGATGTGGTTTCCTTTTATGATGTTATGTTACACTTTAGTCAGTAGAATGTTTAAAATTTGAATGTCCCTCCTAAATGTCCAAAGCATAGATATAAATTGGGTTATAATATGCTAAAATAAAAATACAGTTATAAGCAGTCTGTAAGATTAAAGTAGAAATTAGTTCTAAACATTTAACATAGAAATTACACAAATAATATACAAATAAATATGATATAATGTAAAAATCATGTTTTGAAATAAAAATGAGCTTTTATTCACTTTAACTTTGTTTTTCTTAAGGCTATAATACAATCTTTATGCAACTTCCTTTGAATCCACCTCAGATATTGTTGTTGGAAGATTGTTTGTGAATAGTATTTAACTTTCTAAAGTTATATTTATCTAATAATTTAAATCTAAGTTTCATATAAATTCTCCATTTTTATATTACTAAGTACTCAAAAATATTAAAAGTACAGAGCACCAGTTAAATGTATCTGAAGTTAGTTTTTCCTATACTTTGTTCATTCACTTCCTCCAATCTGAAGGTTCTCAAATAAAGCAAAAGTTCTCGTCTTCATCAATTGCTTGTTTATTTTGCATCTTAATTTGTTCCGTTATCAAAGTTTCAGACGACAATTAATGTTTGCTTTGGGAATGTTTCACTTTCTGAATACAGAAGTTCCATTCCGTTTGCTTTCTGGCTCCAAGTTGTACGCATTTCGGTTGAAGTAATTGCTAATTGTGTTTGGATTTGAGAAACTTTAATGACAATAATTGAGGCAATACGTAAACAGCATTCCTTTGAAGTATTATTCTTCGATTAATTATTTATTTTATTTCATTAGATATCTATTTACACATTACATAAAATACTATCTCTGTTTCGATCATTTGATTTTATGGCTTATGATATCGAGTTTTCATGGAACTGTTTAAAATTTTATATAAATTTGAGTTATCCTCTTTGGATTGAAACTTAAGTGATTTTGCTTATATCTTCCTTATCTTAAAACGTTTGCCTTATATAGGGGTGTATAAATGTGTATAGAGCTTGCCAATAGTCACGAAATCTTTAAAATTTTAATTTTTTTAGTCATAATACTTTTATTATTTTTAATAACTTAATATCTATCTCTAAAGTTTTTATAGGAAAAAAATTACTCGTTTCGATAAATATATTGTATGCAACAGTGGAGAAGACTAATTTAAAAATGTCATCAGATATACAAATTTCGTTTTATACGAAAAGTAACTATTTTAGAGAAAAAGAGAGATGATTTTCTTACAGTGAATAAGTATTTTATGGAATTATGTATTCTTCATTTTGATCCAACACCGTCAACTCTATTTTTGACTGTAGCAAATTTCCGCTCTTATAAAACATCCAAGTTTCCACTGCAGGAAACTGACCCGAGATAGTTTCATTTTAAATAAAAGTTTTATAATCTAAAACTGTTTGAAGATACAGGAATGAGAAATATCCTTAGATGTGAAATTTGGAAAAAATGGTGGGTGCATTAGTATATTCCGTTCAAGATGTAAACGCCTTTGATAGATTTCGCATTATCTTGATATATTGCCATACCTTTTCTATGAAAGAAGGTTCAAGTAATATAAACTTCGAATTAAAAACGTTAATTATATTATAATTTAAAGCAAAAATGTCTGTATTTTATTTATACTTCAAAATAGTCAATTTAAAAGATCATAAAGTGCTTCCAATGTAATGGATATTGATTAATATATAAAATTTGGGAATGTCGTCAAAAAATCTCTAAAAAAATCAGAAAAACCTAATTTATCTGATAAATCAATCAAATATCGTGAATCCTGGTTGATTAAGAATTCATTTCAAATGAAATTTAACCACTACATTATTTAACAAATATAATAAGAAGAAAATATTCACTTTTGATTTGGAATAACAAAATTAAAGTACTTTTCAGGGGTTTTTTTTCTGACACTTACTCGAAAATAAAAAAAAAATTGAAATACATCGAATGAATAGAGTTTTGTTTTATTTCAGATTCGATTTATTTACAGTAGCTATAATCAATTTCTTAATAAGTGTAAAAATAAGACACAACACCGCCTCTTTTAATAACATCTCAAGGAATAAAAATAACTAAAATTTAAAAGGTTTTTCCGTGATTTTTCGCATTACTCATTTTCTATATCATTAAGATATTTGTCGTACCATTCTGTCCATTTTGAAAATTTTCTTTATTCTTAATAAAATAGGCATTATTAACTCTTTAAAATGTTTGAAATAATATTGCTTTCTTTTCAGATTCCAGACTTACATAAAGAAATGTTAATTAAAATTATTGCGTTTTAATTTTAAAAAAACTGCTTTTTGAGTTTCTAATGAACTTGAATATTGCATGTAAATATTTTTTTGGATTTCCTGGAATAATTATATGTTTTACTATGTTTTTTTCATATCACGAAATAAATTTGAAATGAAAATTCTTTCGCGAAATGGTGATGAAAAACAACTGGGCTTTTAGTATGATTTGGGAATGTAAGTTTGTTTTTTAGGCAAATTTTAATCTACACCGCCTGATGGTAATTAAATAACCAAAGTCATTGTTTTTTCTTGTGATTATATTCATTTAGCTAAACTATTATTCCTAAGTATTTATAAAAAAAACAAATAAACTTCATTTTCAGACTCTTTAGAACATTCTCCTAGAAAAGGGATTATCATTTTTTACGGGAATGAGGTTTTCATGGAAATCCGATTACATTTTAGCAGTCATTCTTTGAAATCGGTTTGTATTTTTGATTTCATATTTCAAAAATTCATAATATTTTGATTTAAAACAAACATATTGATTAATTAGGCTCATTTATTGCATTTTAAATAATATATATTTTTTATTTACTTTCTACTCAATGGTACTTTTGTAACACCACCATTTACCATAGTAAAAGCGAAATGTTAAAATGAAGAGTCTAAATTAGAAAAAAAAGTTCAAGTTTAAAATTGCTTTTGTTTAAGTCAACCAAATTCCTATAATATATTCAAATCCCTTGTAAATTAATCATAATGCAATAGATTTCTTAATAAGTTCTCTATTGCAAGAAAAATACATTTATTTGTTTAAAAATCAAATTATCATGTGAATATAATGAAAGGATATTCACTTTTTCATATTTACATGGGGAAATTGATAGCTGGTTGTTAGCGAGGTTTACAATTAAATTTTAAATTTAATTTACCTTAATTTTTCAATTTAAAACTTTACAATCTAGCATCATAGCCAACAATGGGATCGATATATCAATCCGCACCCACTCAATTGATATTTATCCGTATACAATAGGATCAATTTTAACCTTTTTCTCTATTTTATTTTCTGATTAAACAACTTGTTTTAAACTTTAACGGTGGATATTTAAAAAAATATATCCATTATTTCTTTAAATTGAAGAATCTGACGATGAACAAGATCTCTACTTTCCAAGTATTCACTTTACATTTAAATTGAGACATTTGATCCTAGTAGACAGAAATAATGTGGATGCGCATTGTAGATCTTCATCGGAATCGAATCTTGAAAGAACAACTCTCCAATTTCAAACATATGTTCAATCCCAAGACCATTCAGACTGCATAATTTCCTTCTTCTTGAATATAAAACCTTCTGAAAATGAATAAATTTCATAAAATATCTGAATCAGAGCTATGCAAGATTTATAGCAAATTGCATTGCCAGAAGAATGTGCAATTTGAAATATGTAAATTCGAATGAATTTAAGGACAAATTTTGATACTAAAAATGCATGAGATTTAGAAGTTTTTTTAATGATACATTTATTCGTTAGGTATAAAATGCATATTTTCTCCCACCATAATTTAGGTCCTTGACACTTTGAATAAATGATAAAATTTGAAAAATCAAGCGATTTGTTTTGATGATATTTGATAAAAAAATGTGCTTTGAGCATAAAAAAAGTACATTTGTGAATATGCAAAAGGATAAAATATTCAATATCTTTTTTTAGAATAGAGTTTATGGCTGATATTTTGGAGGGAAAAATATATACTGTCATAAAGCTTATGTTCTCTTCATTTTTTGAAGTTTTCTTTTTCTGATATTAATTCTGAATGACGAGAAATATTTAAGAACTCTAAATCAAATCATTATATTTTGTATAAAATGCTATTCACGCAAATATTTATTCTCATTGAAACTTGTATAATAACGTGTAAAAGCAAATTTAAATAACTTGCAAACAAAATAATTTATAGAAAGTTTTGATTTTAAACATGCATTTTCCTTTAATTTTTTTTCATGCAGGGGAGATGCATTAACTGAAGAATAAATTATATATTACCAAAGCAACACTTCCCAACTTGATAGAGTGCTAGTACCAAGAAAAATATCTTTATTTAAAAGAATCATTATTCTATAAAGATGTAAACAATTCTTCCTTTAAAATGCGATAAGATAAACGCCACCAAAAATAACCTACAAATTTTCTTTTCTTCGCTCTCTTTAAGTAGCTTTCTGACACTCAAACTGGTGCTTTTATTTTCAGAAAGAAACATAAAGCAACTTTTGATTTTGAGTCATACCTAACGATGAGAAGCAAAACTTTTTTTAAAAAACACGTTACTGTTCAAGAAAAGAATATTAAAATCAATCCACAGCTTTCTCGCTCAGCGGGAAAATGGAAAACGGAAGTATTTCGCAGGCCTTTGAAAAGAAACCGTTGAAATAAAGATAAGAAAGTAATAAAAGGAAACTTGGTTTTTTAAATATTCCTATAGTTTCAAAAAATGGAATTCTTGTAAAATTAATAATGTCTCACATTTAAATTCTTTTGAAAGAATATCTAAGATTACTTTTCTTAAAGCTTTTATTTCATGAAAACAAATAAGATAACATTTACCAGAATTTGCCAGCATTATTAAATCTTTAACTGACACAGTCCTGCAAAAATTGTTTTGAAATTCTTTTTGAAATGTTTATATTTCTAAACGCATACAAACTGATCTATATATTAAAAGAATTATTAAATAGAGGATTATTTTTCATTAAAATATTTGAATATTTGGAAAAAAATGCAATAGTTTCAGTTGCTATTTTATTTAAGAAGTTTTTAATATGTATTTGCTATTTTTTCAAATTTCTTTTAAAAAATTATTTTGCTTTAAAGTTTGAAAATTCTTTCAGGCTATGTTGTTTTGAAATAATACTAAAAAATAAACTAATTCAACTCAACAGCAGCGATTATTAGTGTTATAGTATTGTTTTATATGCGATATCGATAAATCGTATATAAATCATAGATGAATAAATATGGATCATCTTATGAAGTTTTAATTGCAATCTTTTTGATTTTTAAAGATATTTTATAGAAATTTTTCAAAGTCATCTTGTTGTGAACGATTTGTACTTCAAATGTTTAAAATGATTGAAGCATATATATTCATTTAATTTTAGTATTATAGAATTTTTGGAAATACATATCTTCTTTTATTTACAAAAGATGTCTTCAAAACATCTCTCCTTCTTTATTTAGATATCATCAAATATATAATTACATTGGAAACTTATCATATTTACATGTCCGAGATACAATAACTTTCATCGTATTAATATGTAAAAAGTAGAAAGTAAATGACTATAGAAACAAAATCAAGATGAGAAATTGCAGTCAAATAAGTCTTAATAAAATGGTTAAGAAACTCTTTATTATAAGTTATAGACATACTCTCCGACCCACTACGAAGGCTCACGGATTATCCATAAAACTGAATGACCGAATCGCTTCGGCAGCAACACTGGCGGAAACTGTGGTTGAGTCTAAGTAGCCATTACCTGCCAAGGCAGAATCCCCTCCGAAGGTAGTATGCTCCGTCATTGATGGGAGTTCAACCCCCGCACTTATGAATGTACCTACCAAGGGTGACGAGAGCCAACTACCATACCGGAAGCATCTCATCCCCAATTACGTGGTGCCCCCTGGGGGATAACTCTTTATTATAAGGTGCCATTTATCTTTTTTATTGAACTTTTAAAAATCCCCGTGCAGCACTACGTATCACATGGTGCAATAAGAAACACAAGTAGGCAACACATTACATAGGACATCACATACAGAACAACTACTCGCGCATCACATTCACTCGCACAGCCTTCTTTTTACAGGAAGATACATTCATGCCCGAACCGGGACTCGAATCCAGGACGCCCAGATCATTATAAAGCTCTTTATTGTAAAGTAAACAAACCAAAGCCCTTTATTATTTAGTAAATGCAGATGTTTTAGAACGTCAAATGTCAATTATATGTCAATAATATGTCAATTATGGATGAGCTCTGAATCTATTATTACAGTAGAATCTGTGACGGCTAACATTTTTTTCCGAATGTTTGCTGTTTGCATTGAATGTTTGATTGCAATATGTAATTTCTCTTTTAAGTTTTGAAAAAAGCTTTTTTAGTTATTATAATATAAATTTGATGTCTTTATTGTTTCAAAAGGTTTTACTATATTTTCGATATAATAGTATCATAATCCCTCAATCAGTATAATTGCACTTCATATTTGTGGTTTGGATTATATGTTCACCGTTTCTTAGCTGAATATTAATTGTGTAATAGTTATGAAATACTGTGGTAATCATCTTAACATTTTATAATGTAAATTCAGTTTATTCGGCCTTTGTTCTATAATCTGACTATAAAAATATAAAATTTAACAGTGCTGCAGTTGCAAAAGTAGTGAAATTTGCAAAGAAAACAGTGCTGCAGTTTGTCATCTCAACTGCCAGCCGTTTCTCCAGAATAATATTTCAAACTTATTCAGTGTGGAGAATCATTAAGAGGTATAAAATCCATTGAAAAGCCTGTTTTAAAAGAAAATCCATTAAGGAAAAATTTATTAAATAATTTCCTAAAATTAAAAGAGATTCATCAAAATAAAAATGCGGTAAGATGTAGACTCTGAAGATATCATAGTTCTTTTAATATATTTATCCATCTGATTATCCTATAAAATTGAGAGAGTGATAGCAATAGTAATTTAACAATGCAACTTAAACATGAAATGAATTTTATTGGAAAAGTAAATGTATAAAGTTAATCCACTAATAGAAATGGACTTATGTGAAACGCCCAAGATGTTAATGTGTTATTATGAGTAAAAATCATTTGAATTATTTTTTTAAATATTTATTCCAAATCATAATCTTAATTCTTTACCACAAATCGTATTTTTCTTATTATCTGTAAAAAGAGTTATTCATAATGTTTTCAAAATATTGTCTTCACATAGAAACTGTTTTCAATTTTGCCTCTCTAAGAAAAGTTCATACTTTATTCAGGGCAGACTACCATAAGTTATTTCCTTACAACTAAATAGTTTATCATATCAACCTATTTTATTCAATAAGTTTACAAATAGTGTCAACCCTTTGATAAAAATCTCATTTTATATTATATAATGTGATCACTTCAAATTCAAGATTTATTTCTAAAATTTTGAATATATTTCTAAAATATTATAGATACATGGCACTATAATATGAAAGAAGTGTGTGTGTGTGTGTGTGTGTGTGTGTGTGTGTGTGTGTGTGTGTGTGTGTGTGTGTGTGTGTGTGTGTGTGTGTGTGTGTGTGTGTGTTCAATTAGACGCAATCATTTAGTTCTTCATTTCTGGGTTATTCATTTTCAATATCTTCAGTCAATTCTTTTTAAAACCACCTCGTCATTCAAATTGAAATATGTCCTCTGGAATAATACCTATTCTTTCATCAAAATTTATAAATATTTTTATCATTCATTTGTAAATCGTTGTTACTTCTGTGTTTACTTCTATGGAGGCAGTGCATATCAATGTCCCTAGTTCTTTAACATGCTTTATATATATAAATATATATATATATATATATATATATAAATTTATATATATATATATAAAATTTAAAATTTTATTATTTATTTTTATTTTAATTTATTTTAAAACTGTCTAAATAATAAAATAATGAAGAAAAATTAATAATTCTGAAAGTCCTTTTGAAATTTAAATTTCTACAGGATGTCGTTCAAAATCAAATCAAATAAATCATACTAAAACCGGCCAAATTAAAAATTTCTTTAAACATAATGTCTACCATTCAGCTTTCGAATGGGTACTATAAACTATTCAAGGCACAGGAACGAAACTGAAAAATACACTCAGTACTTAACAATTCAACAAATTCTTTGTGTGAATTTTGATAACTGACAGTTTCAAATAAAGCAAAAAATAAATCAAGGAAAACTATAAAAGAAGTCCTATAAAACCATGACATTTCGTAGTGTATATTTAGTTGGTTAACATCTGTTGAATAATCAGTTACAGTTTAATCATATTACAAATTTCCGAAATAGACAATTTGATAGCATAAAAATTCTTAAATATTATTTCTTATATTGTATGAAAAACACTTATTTTCCATTGATATCAAATATTAATGATAAAATACTGAAATATAAATGAATGTCGTCTAACTTTACATACACTGAATTTACCACTAACAATTCTTTATACTTAACAATAGCACTTAAAAATTTAACAGCCAGGATTAATATAGCATGAATCTCACGTTATCTTTACGGATAGGGTTAACGGGGAATATCTTGCTTTCGAAGTGCAAAACGCAAATTTATGTTAACGAATTCTTTAAAACTTTCGTTTTAATGGCATATTTTATAAGTACTCTTTTTAATTTTCTTCTATTTATTCTTCAAATGAAAAAGGGTAATGGCTTATAAAATTGAATTTCAAATGCATCATTTACAGATATATTCCAAAGCATATAAACCGAAGTTAATGGCAATACATAAAATTATAATATTATAAAGACAAAAATAATAACAATATAAAGTAATTCAACTCTTAAAATCGAAGGTAACTATGCTCTTGTCTAGGGAAAGCATTTTCTGATAAAGTAGAAAGTGTAAGACAAAGTTCCAAACCTGTTTAAGTCCCTGGATGTCCTGTTGAAGAGTTAATGTCAATCACTTCAACTTCCAACCATTTTCAAAAATAATCTTTGCGCTCCGAGTGAAAAAAAAACTATTAATAGAGAAACAAAATGAAAGCAATTTTATTGATGTATTTTTCTTTTTCTTATTGTCTTTTTCGAAATAAAATAACATTTTCACGAGAATAGTTGTTTTCTTGTAACTTATTTTCATTTAGTTCTTGCAAAAAATTAATATGTGCTTGCTTTATTAAAATCATATGATGTATTTTAATTTTCTTAATAGTATTTCTGTTAAGGTTAATATATAAATGTCCTGAAAATTATTTAGAAAAATACAATGTTTGTGTGAAAACTCATTCTATCTTTTTTAAACAAAATGGAATAACTACTAATTTTTGAAAATTATCTTTACTAATTGAAATCATATAGAACTGCAAGAAATATTAATTTTAAGCTTCTAGAGAATAAAAATTAAGCTATTGATGATTAAATTTAGACAATTAAGATTTTTATTAATTTTAAAATTTTTATTGGCAAGAACTTTATTTTAAAACAATACGTAAATTCTTCTTTAGATGTATCTAATATTAGAATGAGTTCTAGTCGGGAATAAATCAAGGTGACGCGAAAAGATTTGTTTTTGTAAATTTATCATGAAAATTAGAAGATACACCAAACTCAAATGTAGCTATTTTTTAATATTTGGTAACGAAATGTCTTTGAAGAGTGTTTTAATGGGAAATCTTAAACTTGGGATGTTTATATCCCTGTTGTAAATATTCTTGAAAAGAAATTCGCTCTTTGTATTGAAAGTACAATTAAGAATGAAAATTGGGCATGTCTTAAACCATATCAGTGGTTATATTGCAATAAAAACAATTATCATTATTTTGAGTACATCAGAGGGAAGTTAAAGCGATAAACTTTATAATTATTCACTACCGTAATAACATCCTCTCTCGTAAAGAGATATTAACAATAACATGAAGGAAATACAGAGAAAAGCTTACAATGATACAATTATCAGCATAATGTCTTTATTACTTGTTCACATTAGAAAGGTCTTTGAAAAACAGCTGAAAACTAAGGCGGATTTATTAAGACTTGTTTCTTTGGTAATCGAATTACATTTAATTTTTATTGAAAATATTTCATAAATAACAGCAATTTTAACGTTACACATAGTTTTTGCTCGTTCCATAAATATAAGTTTATATTTTTAAGAATATTATTTTTGCATGAAAAAAAAATCAACGTTAAATAATCGTGAAATGTGGCGCAGAGAAAATATGCCATTAAGAAATTACTTAGAAATTTTTTTTTATAAATTTTGAAAACAGATTTTCATAAAAACTATAAACAAGATAATGTATTTCTTCAGTCTTAATTTTTTTCAGCCTTAAGTTAATATAATATTTTTTTTTTTGCTTTATGAAAATTGTAAGCTTTTGAAAAACTGTAATGAAGTTTCTTGAATGCGACATTATTGTCATTTAGCGAATGGATAAAAGCATTAAATATTTTTTTTTTCGAATTATCTTCAAAATCTTAAAATTATGTTAAATTTAAGTAAAACAGATTCATTCCACTGATATCTAAGCGATTTTATTCTAAATTCTTTTAAATTTCCTTTATTAATATAAGGAAAAATTTCTGATGTTGAAATCTTTGAAAGGATGATAACTAAGCAAATAAAATGATAAGAGGTATTTCCATTTTGTAAAATGTCAAAGAATTCAAGAAAGAAAAACATCATGTAAAAATAATAGCCTCGAATTTTTAAGTGGTTAAAAACAATTAATATAAGATGTGAAAGTTTTAATCTATTTATAAACTTACCTTAAAAAATTAGCATATTTTATGAGCTACACTCATAAGGAATTCCGAAGTAATTTAGTTGGTATATTTGAACGTAGATAATCAAAATACGTACAAAATTCTTGAGGGATTCTTAATTTTCAGATTTTTTTTACTGTAAATGCAACATTTAATCAAGAATCTACATAAAATAAAAAGTTTTCCTATTATTAATTTGTGTTATTTAAATTTTACTGAAAATTTAAATTTTACTACACAAAGTTTTAAGTTTTATACTAAAATCATTTATTTTTAAAAATAAAGCAAGATAATATATTCTGCTTCAAATTTACTCTCAACTGAATAAATTCAACAAAATAAATGTACGTGATAGGAGAAAACATTTACTGAAAATATAGAAACTTATAAATATTTATTGCTCAAATTTTGTTGATAAGGAAACCGTTTTAGTATTTATATTAGAAGAAATGAATTTCATGAATATCGATTTATTTTTTTACCACTCTGGGCAAGAGTTCATTGCTGCTAAAAGAAGTTTTTTCGAAGCTTGAATAGTTTATTACTGATTATAATTTTTTATTTCAAATATTTAGTTGTACAGAAGAATGTATAATTTAGAACTTCAAAATCTAACATAATGTAAAACATGCTGTATAGAAGCTATATACAGCTTCCGAAGTCTTTGTTTCAAACAAAGTTTTTTGTATTCACTTCTTTCAGGGTTTAAAACTTGTGTAAAATCTATCTAAATGTAAAGCATAATATTTAAAATATTTTCTTTTCAAATTTAATAATCAATACTGATTTGGGGCTAATTCATTTTTAATTTCCATGGGCATTTAAATAAGTACAGAGAATGTCATATTGTATCGAATTACATGTTTGAATTTATTGCCCTGTGAGAGTTATCACTACAAATGATAACAGAATTTATATTGAATTAATGATAAAATATGAAATACAACACAGGTTTTTAAAAAAATTTCTCAATTACTTACAATATTAAAAAAAAGAAATTCAAGTCTAAAATCTGCTAAATCCTTACATAGATTTAGATCAGACGTGAAAAGTTTTTTCACGTTTTTTCTCTAAGTAAACAATCACATCATGGTTAATTTATAAAGCGTTAAAACTTTCTTATGTATTATAAACTTATAGAAATAGACAGAATAGGTCAAGTTCAGATTCTCTGAGAAAAATACACCACTTAGCCCTTAGAATTAAGCTTTACGTGTACAGTGAAGTCTAGAAAGAAACGTGTCAATGAATTTTAGGAGACGCTGCATCAGCTGACCTTTCGTTAAAGAAATAAAGAAATGCTGTTAATTCAGACATTAAAAGGATCAAATGACTTTACGTCAGCATAATAGTGTTGAAATCCTTTTCAGCTTCAATTGTTTTCATCAGTAAATTGAATGGTGGGATTTTAAGAATAACTGAATTTCAAAAGTACCAGAAACGGGAATTGTAACTATTCCATCATTTCATCTGAAATACAAACCTTTTTGATATATATTTCCTTATTTTCCAGTTTTCATATCAAAATATTTTTGAAACAAACCATAATAAAGTCTTTTTTTAATAGGAACATAAAGAAACAGAGAATAATTAAACCGCGTAAATATTCTATTTCTTCTGAAGCATTGAATGACTGTGGTGGTTATAAAAAAGAAAGAATAAATTTCCTGCGTCTACGGTAAAATTCCCCTGAATGTAATTTTTTTTTAACTTTTAAGTTCAGATAACTTAGAATTAAATACTTTCTCAGAAATATATATATATATATATATATACTGAAGTGACAAAAGTCATGGGATAGCAATATGCAAATATACAGATGGCAGTACTAATCGCAGCGAAAAAAGATAAATGCGCAGTTCGTTTTCCAGAGCTTTCATTTGTGTTTAAGTTATTCATGTGAACAATTTTTTCGTGATTTATGGCGGCTCGACGAGAATTAACAGACTTTGAACGTGGAATGTTAGTTGAAGCTAGACACATGGGTCATTCCATTGCGGATATCGTTAGTGAATTCAACATTCCGAGATCCACAGTATCAAGAGTGTGCCGAGAGTATGAAATTTCTGAAATCCCATTCCATCATGGACAACGCAGTGGGCGACCACCTGCACTTATCGACAGAGACCGCCGACGTCTGTGTAGAATGGTCAATGTGAATAGACACGCAACACTTCGTCAAATAACTGCAGGAATCAATGTGGGACGTACGAGAGACGTGTCCGATAGGACTGAGCGGCGAAATTGGTCTTACTTGGGCTATGACAGCAGAAGACCGACTCGAGTGCCTTTACTGACAGCACGACATCGCCTGGAGCGACTCTCCTGGGTTCGTGAGCATATC
>JAOUZG010008446.1:3360394-3389474 GCA_026289955.1 Argiope argentata
CATCATTCATTCATTATCTCATTATAAAAGTTGTTTATTATTCTCTTTTTGACTCCTGTAAAAAGACTCTTTGTATATATGAATCATTTTTGTTTCCATAAAAAACATTTATTTCTTCGTGGATCATCAAATATTTGAGAATTATCAAAAATTAGTTTTGAGCAAAAATTCAAATTTAATTTGTTTTTAGAATTAAAAGGGAGTAATGATATAATTTGCAATATGGAAAATTTTTTCTTCTCCCAAAGTCTTGAAGCAGAAGATAAACAAATGAAGATTCTGTAGAATTATGAACTACAAATTTCATAAAATTGATTAAAAGTTTTTCATATTTGACATAAATAAATGCTATGAAATGAGTGTTAAACATTAGTAAATGTGATAAATGGAATCTGTGAAATCACAATATTTTTTCACATGCTTCTAACAAGATAAAATGATTTAATTTCTTTTAAAGAAATTGAAGATGCAAAAGATATTTAATTATGTGTTGTGGTCAGTAAAAAAATTCCCAAATGACTCATTAAAAGTATTCTTCAATTAAATAAGTATTTAAGAAATAAAAAAATGTATACATTAAAATGGAAATTTTCTTGAGCCTTTTTAGAAATAAAAATTTTCAGATGAAAAAGTTATGTAGTGTTGGGAAAAAAACCCGTTAGAAGATTAATTGGAATCCTTCAAGCATGGAAAAAAAAGTTAAAAAAGGACACTTTTTCTATGCAGTGGCTTTTTATTTTTTAAAAGATATTCTTTATAAAATGAACAAAATCATGCTTCATTAATAAATAATTCTTTTGTTGTCTTCAATTTATATTTTTAAAGTTTGGATGCTAGTTAAACAGCTCTAGAAATATTTTTTGGAATATCAATAGAAGTATCTCATTCTCGTTTGCTTTGTTTTTTTAAATAATTATATCTTTGAATATATAATTTTATGCTTAAAATTATATTCATTGATCTTGTCAGCACGAATCTTGAGTTGCAAATGAATATAGCATTAATTTTTTTGTCTGCAAGGGAATGAACCATCTAGGAGAAAAATCAGTCTACCAACATCGATTTCAAAAGAACAATCAATATAAATTATCAATTCACTTTTCATTTATTTAAATTCCATTTCTCAAGATATCTAGGAAAGTATTAGCATTTTTAATTATTTATTAATTCTCACTTTTAAATCGCTTTTTAATCACTTTAAAAAGTCTAGTAGTTTCCTCAATAGTATCCCTCATTAAGGTGTATTGGATGTTAAACTAAATCAGTAAGTGTTTTACCAATGTAGTAATTGCTTATATAGTATTGCATTTGGAATCCAAGATACATTATATTCAATTATTACATGTCCATACATGCATATGATATATCGGTAATAAATATTTTACAACTCTTGTTTCTTTATAATATATATATATATATATATATATATATTAGAAATTTAAACATTACATGTATTTTTTCAATATTTATATCATATATTTGTTGATTTATTCTACTTAAAATTTTCTTCAATATCATAATCAATAAGAATAGCTGAAATAACCACATTTTAAAGGGAGTGGTGTAAATTTCTAAAGTGAAAAAAAAATCATATTGACTTTAAGCGATGCAATAGACTACAAAGCATGAAAAAATGTAGTTTCTTCAATAAATATTAGATAAGAAATGTTCGATGATAAATGCAGCTTTTCTGAAAAAAATCTGAGAGTTTTTCATGTTAACTGGCAGCTTTTCACAAAGAAATATGAGAAAAGGGATCTTACAAAATCAGTGGAAAAAATCGTTGCTTCTTCAAATCCGGGGACTGTAAGGTCTTTAGAATAAAATTGTTTTTTGTTTACTTTTGTTTCATTTATTAAAGCGTTCTGCAACGCCTTCAAAAAGTTCTAAGTTTAATCATAGTCCTAAGTATTATCTTCTGTTTTAAGAAGTATTATCTTCTGTTTCCTGTTTGAAGTGGAATCAATATCATTAGTTAATATTATAAAAAAAACTGCCGATTCAGTTTTTCCATTTATTTGCAGATATATAAATTATCTTTGGAGTGAGGTTATTGATTGAATATATCATTTTGAAAATGTTTCAAGTAGAAACAATCTTTTATTTGAAATCCATTCATGAAATTCACTTTGAAGATTGAATTACCTGTAAGACTCTTTAAGGATGAACTTCAGATTATTTTAATAATAGCATTCATGTAACTTACACTGATGTAAAATATATCATGACAATACTCAAATGTTAAAAAAGTATAAAATTAATTCTAAATGCTCTTTTTAATTTCTTTATATAAAATAGCGTTATATTAATTCTAAAAAACTAAGGGAAGCAAACTAGAATTTAAAAAATTATTGTTATGTGAAAGTGCGGATTTTCTGTTTGTTTCATACGTGATTTTCTAAGATCACCATCATAATTATTTATGAAAGCCAATGATGCAGGTAGACGAAGATTGAGGAGCGTTTTATATTTGAGGATAATAGAAAAATATGCAAAATTCTCCAAATGCTATAAGTCAAAACATATAAAGTTCCTTTTTCCCTCTGTTAACCTAAATTTTCTTCTTTGCCAAGAATAGAATGTAAATAGTAGCAATAATAAATTGTTTCCAATAATTTTATTCAATTCAAAGAAAGCTTTTTCCATCTTAATTTATTTTACTAGACAGGAAAAAAACTAACTTATAATGATATATAAAGCGACGAAAATATACCATTAAATAGTTAACTTGCAATAAAAGTTTTTCTAAAAATAAATTTGGATAAGAACTTTAAATAGGATAATGCATTTTTTACTCAATAAGGCATTTTTTACTTGAAAGGATAAATTTTCTTCGGCCTTTTGAACTTTTAAGCCTCCAAAGAACGATAATGAAGTTTCTTGATTGAAATTTTATGACTACAGAACTATTAAAAAAACTTTAATACTGTTTCGAATTCCCCTTAAAATAAAAATCAATTTTCCATTTAAGTATAGCGTCCTTGTTCTCAAAAAAAGCTATAATTCATACCTCTGTTTAGACAGAAATTAATTTACATGAAACATCATATTAGTTTACTTAAAAACCTGTAAAGCAATTTTATTCGCTTTTTGTATTAAAGATAATGATAAATCTACAAAAACACATACACTTTGCATCCCTTTGCATTATTTTATAAAAATTTCAAGGAAGAAAAATGTCTCGATACTTATAAACATTTATATTTGAATATTATAACTTCTGTAAATCTTATGAATAAGATATTCTTCGTAATTAGCATATAACAAAATTTGGCTTTCTCTAGAAGGACTTTTCGATCCCAACTTTATATTTTTAGTCCAATGGAAATTTTTAGTTTGCACATTCGAATGTATTATTGATTATTTGTTAATGCATGTATAATTTTGGTATTACGCGTAAAAGGGAATGACAGGTTTCAATTAATCAATTTTTGTAATTTTATGCATATTTTTAAAACTTGAAAATTCGACTAGAAAACAATTTTTTAAGTAGTACTTCTGAGACGCATCTCTGGCGTAATTCAATGTTGTAAAATTTAGACAATTTAAATGGTATTTTTTCAAGTTATTATACCTTCTTTATATATCTTATCTGTTGTTGGAGAATGTTATTGTTGTTAGATATTTAGATTTAAAAAAAAGAATTTTTCTATTCTACATTTTTAATGCACTATACAAAATGCTTTCTCAACAGGATAATGAACTATGTGGATTTTCTTTTATATCGGTCTTGAATAGTTACAATTTTATGATAATTTTGTTCATAAAACAACCCATTACACTTTTTCAAAACTCTTTCTGCTGTAGGGAAATTAAAACTGATTAATATTTTTTTAGATTGTACCATTAAATTCATTCTGATAATTAAAAGTTTAACTGAATATGCGGTATTATTTTTTTAAAAATTTAAAAAATAATATTTTTAAGTTTGTCTAAACTTTCATAAAATATTTAGTTTTTAGTTTTACCAATTGATTTATATATATTTGATTATTCAAAACAAAATTTAATACGAAATTGCTGATATGAGTAGTTAATTTTTCATAATTGCTTTGGAAGAAACATATTATTAACTTTGGCATTAAAAGAAACTAATAAAAATTTCAATATTAAATCCACATTAATTTTTATAATATATGCATGTATTTGAACACAAATGCAAAACATTTCGAGACTTGTTGAGCAGAGAAAAAACTTTAGGAAACGGAAAACAAGTCAGCAAAAATTAAATTAAAAATGACTGAAATTCGTAAGAGATCCATAAAACAAAATTTAATAATTCCCGTGGTGTTTTAATTTCTTATATATTTTTCTTGTTGTAAAATTCGCTAAAAAACTGTTTTTAATCTATATAAATGAATATGTTTTTATTAAAATAGTATTTTTTTGTACAGTATCAATAATATTTTTGAAGATATCGATAGGTTATTAGCTTAATCTAAATATTTTCATAAAAATATTTGAATAGAATATACTTATGCAGATTAATGATAATAGTAAAACAAATTTAAATTAAAGACAACCATTTCTCATTTTTTTCTCATTTCTCTTTTTTAATTCGGCTTAATTTAGTTGATTTGATTTTTGTTACTTTATACTGCACTGATTTTATTTGAATTTGAAAATAAGTTATCTTATAATAAGTAAAATTGTCTAATTGCTATAATGACGAACTGATTGGAATGTAAATTTTGTCCTGAACAGTTTACTGCATTTTAAAAGTTCCAAAATCATATTTTGAAATTGGACTCGACACTTCAGGTTTAAACACGCTATAGAACCTGTATAGAAATTTGCAAAACAACTTTTTAAGTTTTCATCGTCCTCAATGATATAGTTTGATTCAAAGTTTCTAAACAAAAAAATACCTTATGTAAAATCTTATATTCATCTTGAAATATTATTTTTATGAGTATTAATTATATAGTAAGGAGAACTCAAAAAGAGTAGATTTGTTTTTTGAAAGCTCAAGTAATAATTATTTTATCGAAGGAATTAAGTTTTTTTTAAAAAAAATTAATTTAAGAATGTAAAAATGCTTTAAAAGGAAAACAAAATTTCTTTAGCTATCACATTTTCAGAATTATAGTACTAAGAAAAATTTAACTTTCCTTTAAAACTATTCGGGTATTATTTCTAAAATTTGAAGATAAATTTAAGTTCTACTACCATAAAAATCAGTTTAAAACGCTTAATTCATTGCCCATAAACTTGCACAGGTTACCTAAACTAAGGGATGTAGGAGTTTTATAACCGATTGGTAGCTTTATTACTGCGTTTTTCCAAAAATAGATTCAAGAATGTAGTATTTACAAATTAACACTTTCCTTACACAATTTAATTCAGAGTTTACGCTGCCCTATTAGAAATAAACAAAATATAATGGATGAACAAATATTTATAAAGATGCTTTTAATTCATAATTTTTAAAATTTAATGATTATTTGTCAGGATGCTTTGAACTCATCATTTTTAAAATTTGTCTATGATTTGCCAGGATTCTTTAATTTAATATTTTTTAAACGAGATAATTTTGAAAGTTGAAACTGACTAAATTAATCTTGAAATGGGCCGCTAGCACGAACAGCTGAATATTGATTCAAATGTGTTTTGTGTGATGGAAGCTACGATTTTTTGAAAATACTGATCATAGTTTGTTGTTGTTTTTAATTAATTATCAACTGTTATGATTCTAAAAAAGTATATTATAAAAGAGAAATATTTAATATAGTTATTTCAAGATTAATTAAATTCAATATGTTTTACGTTTTCTTAAGCTGTAATCTTTTTTAAGTAACTGTCAGCAAAATATTATAATTAAGTTTTAGATTTTAATGACTCAGTAGATTAAAGGCAGCCAATTAACTGATTTGTCACTGTAGTTGTCAGAAAGAAAAATAATTAATTACTTTTGCTCCTTCTTTTGATTAATTCAAGTACAACGAAGAATTTTTGTCTCTACATATAACTTGAGATTATATGCTATTAATAAATAAAATCCATATGTAAAATCGTTAAAACAATTCCGTTATTTTAATTTAAAAGCATGAAAATGTTCTCATTCTAAATAAACAACCACATAAAAATTAACTTTAAGATTTCTAAAGCTTATTCTTGAAGCATATAAGATTTATGACAAAAGAAATTGGGGATTTTAAAGAACAAGCTCTGCAACGGAAATAAGTTTCAAATGTATAAATAAAGTTTTGTTCAGAAAACTGACAGTTGATTTCAGGCGATCTAATAACAGCTGTCACTTCATTAAATAAATAAAGTGCTCGTAATTAAGTAGTTAAGGGGATAAAAGCATGTTTGTGCAAGCAAAATAGTATTGACATTATTTCCCGCTTCACTGCATTTCATTGACAGGTTTAATGATGTGATTTTAATGATGGCCGAACTTCAAAAGCCCAGAAAAAGGAATTTTAACATCTGTGCCTTTTCACAAGACATTGTCTTAGTTCATATTTAATATGAAGATTTTTATTAAAAATAATCATTTCAGAAAATCTTTGAACTGGATCATAATAAAGTTAGCCTTCCAATGAAGCATTAAAGTTTATAAAAATAATTTTCCTCATTGCATTTTACTGCATTTAGCCCATTACATGAAAAATTGGGCTTGTTTTGAAGAAAGGGTGCTATTTTGCTTTTAAGAGTGGATAAACAATGGTTATTTTAAGATCAAATATTCTATTGCTCTCATTAAATACTTAGATGTTTTTTATGTTTTATAAATGTATTAAAATTTAAATTTCAAACAACAACAATAATCAGTGCATATGTTTAAAGACTTTTATAGGAAAAATTGTTTTCTTTAGAAAAGGATTTCTGTGTACTGAAAAAAAAAATTACACATCAATCAAATCGAAATTTTTTGAAAGAATATATAAACTTCTCTCTTTCAAAAACCTCCCATGGATTTCATTTAGTAGAAAAGAAATATCAATTAAATAAATAAAAACTTTTTCAGCAATTCGTAATGTAACGCAGAATCGAATGCAGTTTCTTAACCTTTCGAGCGATTTCTTTAAAAATGTAACTATGCAACTAGTTTCTTTTTTACCTTACATGAGTAAATAAAAAATAATTCGCCTGAACAGTTTATTGAAACTATAAATTATAAAAACAACCTTTTCATGAGAAATAATTTTTTAAAATGTGTTTTCTCACAAAGAGCATTTTTTGAACTCAATTTTTATTTTGAGTTAAAAAATAACTAAATTAAAAAAAAACTGAAAGGTTTATACCGTTTGCTATTTTGAGTTAGTTAAGAAGAATGAAAGAAGAAAATATAATATTAAATAAAAAAAGCAATCCGATTCTACCACATTTTGGATAAAAAACGTGATAATGTTCTGTTTCATTAATTTAAATCCCTTTAGTTTCATTTTGTATTTTTTTAAAAAGAGAGATTTTGGATTAAGATTTTCTGGAATATTTTTTTGTTATTATCTGCGTTTTTAGGTTTCCTAAGCGTAGTATTAACTGATTATCGAAAACTGTGCGGATCGCAAAACGTTACAATATGGTAAAAACGCTCAAATTTAATATAACGTTATTCATAACATATACCGTAACATTTAGGAGTCATAATGTTTTCTTTGGCAGAGAAAAAAAAGTTTTTCAAATCAAATATTTGATCTTGCGATATTTCTAGGGTATCGAGCTCATTTCAGCAATGGAGAGAGATAATGCCTGTACTAGCGAGTAAGTATGAAAGGCTTATTAAGGCCACTCTCACTGGTTATTTGTATTAATTGTTTTTTTAATGCTTCTTACTACTTAAGATAAAGTTTAGTTTGTTTAGTTTTTTTAAATTTGCAACCTCGTTATTTTAAGCCGAGGAGGACGAGGGTGACAACTGAGTTGGCACCCTCTTCTCCAAGCTACCACGCAAAACCAGCGCGAAAGCAATTGACCCCGAAAGGTTTGGCTTGAACCAGACCCGTTTCTCGACGATTCTTTAATGGAGACAGGTCTCCAACTTGATACACTCCGATTCCGAGACCTTAACAGCAGACTGCCGCGGCCCCTGTTGGAGCAAAAATAAGCTCCTGAAGAAACGTTAACTTTTAAAACGGATCTATGACGATGATAGGCTATTAATTTATTTAAAAGTGCTTTTATAAATGAAATTAAAATAGAATTTGTTATTGGTAAAAAAATAAAGTAAAATGTAATTTAAAATCGTAACTGCAATAAATAATATCACTATTGGAACTAATGTTTTAATTTTATTTCATTCCAATCCACTGCCATTAGCATAATCAAAATCATAACAATCTCTATTCTTTTCTTTCTTGTGACCCAAAGACATACCTTTTAAGCTTATTTGTGTGCATAATTTAACTACCAGAAGTTGTGTTTGTATAATGCTTCCAATTCGGTCTTTATTGAAATTTCGTAATTTTTCTAATCCTAAGTTTTCAGAAATGCTGTTGAAAAGCAAAGCAAATGAATCCGCTCAAAGTTAAAATCCATTCCCTCCCTCTATCAATTATTTCAATTCGCAGACTTTTTATTAAATCATAATTTATCATCTTCTCAAATACTTGTTTATTCTACATCTTTAATTGGTTACGTTGCCGGAGGTCTTGAAGAACAATAATTGCTTGCTTTAGGGTTGTTTGACTTTGAGAATTCTTAGATTTACCTCAGTTTACTTTCTTGGCCTGTTGTATGTATTTGGATTTAGGTCAGTTCATATTTGAGAATCTTTAATGAGAATAATTACGATTTTTTATTGACGTATTTCCTTTGAAGAATAAATTTTTATTGTATTATTTATTTTAATGAATTATTAATTTATCTTTATTTTGTATAGAGTAATAACTAAATATTGATATTTGAGGTAAAACTTTATTTTGCATATTTCTGTTTTATGTTTATATTGCTAGATTCTTCAAGTTTTCATAAGATTGTTTAAAATAGAACACAATTTTAGTGTTAAATATTTGTCGTATTTAGAAATTTTTATTTCAGCAATTCACTTGCAAATTTTTCTTCTGTTTTAAATGTTTTTAAAAGGTGTACTTCATAAAAGTTTTAAACACTTTGAAATGATTAACTTGCCTTGTTTCATGCTTACAATTATTTGAAATCATGAAGTGCAATCCCCCCTCCAACTTTGATGTTTTAAGATTTCGAATTTTTTAATGAAAGGTTCTTTTATTTATTATTCCGTTTACTATCAACTGATGAATTAAATTAAATAATTAAACTTTATTTAATTTTCTATCAGTAATACCACTAAGAAAAACATTCGCGAGTCCATAGTATTTACAATAATAAATTCCACATTGAATCTATAAAGTAGAATATAATTAAATTTTAAAAATTCGCTAAATTATGTGCTCTTTTGTAAACTTGACTTTTGGACTGTACAGCATTTATGTGTACGGATGAAAGTGTAATGTTTACCTATGATTACACAAAACATTGTATAGATTTGAAAATTTAATGTAATATAATTTTCAGATTAGGTTAAGTTTGGGGTCTTGTTTCTGATTTTAATGACATTGTGTCTTCTCCACACAGCTTTCCTTATAAAACGAACTTAAAAATGTTTTACTTAAATATAGCATTAAGGTTTTCTTAATGATAATGGTATAACTCTATAGATGTAAAAAATTTCTAAAAAGAAAGGCTAATCTTTTCACAATTTCAAGATAAATGTATTATCAGAAAAAATTTGGACGAAAGTTAACTTAAGTAAAAACAATTTACATTTTGATACGTATTAGAGGTGATTTTATACATAAAATTAAATAACCTGCCTCTTTAAAAAGGTGTTTTATGGATTTGATAAGTAGAAATCCATCAAAAAAAGTTGTAGTTTTGGAATTGCTTGAGCCTTTCAGAATGCATTTTAAATTATTAATGCTTCATTGATAATGCAGATATCAATTCATTGATAATTTTTTAGCATTCAAAATGCTAAGCATTTTGAATGCTAAAAATGCATTACATTTTTATTGCCTTTTTAATATTTCATAAAAGCAGAATGAATGTTTCCTTGAATTGTTATTCGTTATAATAGATATTCAGTATGGCCGATAACATTCAATTTCCCTTTAACTGAAGTTTTGCATGGATGTTTAGATTAGATTTTTAATTTTCTTTCGTTTTAAAGCAAATTCAAAAACTATTTATAAAAGTCTTACTACTATACATAAACATCGATTACATAAAATATCCTTCATGATGAATTTTTCCCCAATTAAATCTTTGTAAACATCTTTTTAGGTGCAGTCAATAAGATGTTTTTACAATTAATGCGAAAAACCTTTATTTTACAGTATTCCGAAAGTAATTTATATCAAATATACATGCAATGTTATTAAAATGTGAGCAAATGAGCAGTTTTTCTGTTTTACTTTGAATAGTGAGTGATTTAGTGCAGCAGTTACATATAGAAACTATTTGTTTTCTTAAAATAACACCAAGGATTTGTCTATAAACAAATTTCATTCTCTGAAACAGAATCGTTAAATGAATTTTATTCTTTCAGAAACCAGAAGTTATGACAATAAAAACCCATTCTTTGAAAATTGCTAGAAACCCAATCTTCTTTGGATACAGTATTAAAAATTTGAATGCACTCAAAAGTGCTTAAAAATAAATTATTAAAAAATATATATTTATTTTGCTTTTGTAAGTCAGTAGATAAAAACAATCCTCTGTGAAATAACAAAGAGGAAAGACTGGGCTGGTGGTGAACTCCCATACTCTAACCGAAGAGTCATGGGCTCGAAACCTGGTTCCAGATGATTCTCACTGTACACAAAATTGATGTACGTAAAATCCATTTCTTCAAATGTCCTCCTCTGATATGATTTGAAACGCTGGAAATCAGATGTTACATTTTTCACTATATAATGATTAAAAATAATGAAATTTATCCCAAAATAACTGTGATGTAAATTCCAAATGGGATACTAATCCAACTAAATAAATAAATTCTTTTAGTTAAATGATGAAACTCATAACAAGAATATAAACAATGGACGAAAAACTTAAAAATAAATTCACATATTTTACCTTTCTATGTCATTCCTTATATAACCATAAAGTATTCACTGGAATTGGAATATTATTTAATTTAGATGTTTAAGTTCTCAGGTGTATTTTATATTTCTTTCCAGTCGTTACTTTTTAATAAAAATATTATAAGTTCACAGTTATTAATATAAATACTGACATAAACCGTCGATTCATTCACGTTTCATTGAATCACTAGCACACTGAAATGAGGTGAACTCTACAGTTACGAATGAAATCCACAATTTGTGAATGCTTTTTCTCATAAAGGCTTTTAAAGCGGCTACCAACATCCTTCAAAATTTAATTTGAAACTTATAACTTTCCGTACTTTTTCACGAATTTAATATGTTGGAAACTTTACGCATTTAGCCGAGAGGCAGAAAGCACTCATCTGTGTAATAAAAATACTTCCAGGTGCAATGTCCGGCTGCTGCTGTGAAAGTAGTCGTAAAGTCACGCTTATTGACATCAAAAAAGAATCGCGCTTATCAGTCTGCCGACTAAACAGAGCGTTCTGATTTTATACTTGCTTCATGAGCTTTTGGCTCTGTTTGTGAAAAACAGAGTTTTGATTCCTTAAAACGTTGTCTTAAAATCTTAAAGAGTGGTACCAATCTTCGAATTCCTCTTCAAAGGTGGAATAAAAATGATTTTGATGACTCTCAGGAAGCCTCTTTCGCAAATAATGTAAACATTTCATAAAAATTAGAATTAAATTAGATTGAAAATAAGGATAAAGGATTCATTGTTTAGAAATTATTAAAAATATCAAGTGAGAAATGAACAGCTAATATTTTATTTATCTCATTGCACATCTTGGTAAGCTTGTATGTAAAGATTAAATTTGTTCACCGAATAATAATTATGTTTGGATTGATTATTGGCACCGATAATCAATATGTTTGGAGCTCTCTTATTTGTACTAATGCCTGTTTTTTTAAAATTATTTTTTAAATGTTTTAATAAATGTTAAGCTTTTAATTATGATGAGCTTCATTGGATTGATTGAATAAAGGATTATAACCATTAATATAATCGAATACTATACAAAGGGAGTTGTTTTAATTTAATGTACACACTACAAATTTAATTTGAAGATTTTTACCATTTAAATTTTAGTATTTTTATCTCAATGAATCAACTGGATTGTAACATTAAGAAACCCTTATAAAAGCAACAAAAGAACATGATTTTTCTTTGTTTCTGTATTGTAATGTAATTGATGAATTAATCTTATCTGAAAAAATACTGGATTTATTTTTCTTTTTTACATTAAATCTTTTCACTTTAAATCGTGAAAAAGGAAACCTGATTTCATTAAAAAAACTTTCAAAAGAATACATTAGATACTCTACCCCTTTCTATGAATATTTTCATGATTTTTCTCCCTTTCCCCCTTAATCTTAACTTATGTTATTTCTTGGAGAGAGGGGTCTTTTTCTCGCATTGAAACTTGAGTCAAATTTTTGTTTCATAATTTAAAAGACTCAGACTTAGTGTTTTTGGTTGTTGTTTGCTTCTTTTGTATGGAATTGTAAGAAATAATAATTCAATATGAATTCTTTTATAATATTATTTCAATCTTTGTCTGGATATAGATATTTTTTGTATTATGAGTAAAATTAAAATAAATAAATAATTTAAAAAGCAAGATAATTTTTAATGATGAATTTTCCTTTCTGGCAATAAATTACTGACAATGGGATTATATTTAATATATAAAATATAGATTAAGAAAAAGAAAACCATATAAATATATTACTATATTGAATCTAATTGTTTTTTATAAGAAAAAGGCAATATCAAATTTTTAAAAAGTGAAAAGGAATCATCAAACAAAATTAGGTGCAAAATAATTTTGAATAAATGTTTTGGATATTTGTTTCAATAAATAGTATTTAATAATATCATATATATTTATATCCGCCGGCTCTCTGGCACAGAGGTAGCGCATCTTCCGTTCGAGTCCCGGTTAGAGCACGGTTGTTCTTCTGTGGGCTATCTATGAGATGTGTGACTGTGCCCCCCCCCCCCTGTAAAAAGAGACTGTGCAAGCAAATGTGAGAAGTGGGTAGCTAAGTCGTACTCTTGTCCTTAGTTGGTACTACTTCAAAAACAAGAGAGGCTCATTCCGCTTAAATCTACTAATGTATCATCAGCGGGGCTTATTCAATGGCGAATGCTATAAGTAATAACAGCAAAAATAATATTTATATTCAATAAAATCATGGTTATTATCCTGAATATCTCCGTTTTAACCTTAAAGCATCTACTGCCGATATGGTGAAAACATCAGTGATTATATGAACCACAACAAATTTCCTTGCCCACATCTGGAATACACCAGAGGCAATATTAGGATGAGGATGTCCTTCTCTTGAGTCAAATTTTATTATATGAATTATCAGAGATTATAGGTAAAAAAAGAACAGCTTATGTAGAGTCGAACGCTATCGAATGAAACCAAAGAAACTCAAAATTGCATCAAAACAAATTTTTGCTAACGTTTTGTGGCAGTCTGGAGATGGATGTTTCATTTCAGATGCAGTACTCACCATCTGACTGAAATCGCTTAAGTTTGCCTCAGATAAGTCCTCCTGTTCCTAAAAAATGGAATATGCTTTTCAAATATGCTTTGATCTCCAACTAGTGAAATTGAATCTACTAATTATGAATGAAAATATCCTAGATATCCTGGACATGCGGAGAGCTTGAATGATAGATCCCCCCCAAAATACTAACATTGGGAACTGTGAGTTACACAAAATGAATGTAATTAGGCTCATTTCAGACATACGGCTTTGGAAGGAGGTACGTCTCGCCACTGGCGAATGAACTGTTGACCTACCTACATAAAAACAATGTGACTGTAGGAAAAACAAAAACTTTTAAACTTATGCTGATCCTATGAATTAAGAAGATAAAATTAATTGATTTACAAGAGTAAATAGTCCTTTTGTCCAAAGATTTTTTTTTCTTTTTTACTTCTCCTCACAGCTTGTAAGGTTAAATAAAGGGTAGTTTTTGTGTTGTTCTCCATATAAAGGAATTATATCTTATTAGGGATTTAATATTTAATATTAAACATTCCTTACCATTATATGAATTATTTAAATGCGGGAAAAAATATTGGAACTAAATAATTTGAAGTGATATCTTAAAAAGCTCGTTTCATGACGACAATGGATAAGATTTCTGATTTTATTAATCCTATAAGTATTGAATATTTGATCTAATAGCTCGCTCAGATATTAGGGAAGGAGAATAAGCATTTGTCTCTCAAAAGAAAAATGGAGGGAGTTTTCATGACACTTGATTTAATTCTAAACGAATTGATTTGAGCCTAAGCCTTTGAACATTTGATTTCAAGTGCTTCGTTTAATAAAATCAGAATTGTGTAATCCAGTTTTCATTTGCTGTTTTGAATGCCACTAAAATTTTAAAGTTTTTCTTAATTATTTGTTTCGAATTTATTTAATTAAATTCTGATTTTCTGTTCATACTTCAATTTGGTAGTGAAAAAAGTTCTCAAAATTAAAAGGTGAAAAAATTTTCAAATAAGAAAGTTCTTCTGTCTCTTATACTAGTAAAAGTATGTTTTTAAAATCCATATTAAACATTATAAAGCTTCAGTTTAATAAACAAAAGAATATTTTGGAATTATTTACAAAAGATCTAAACAATAACCAAAAGGTTAAACTGTTCAAATAACGAATCATGGTTTCTAGAGTTTGACCATTTTGAATCAAAAGAATGATTAATGGCAGTATTAATTTAAATAGCAATTTAAAACGAAAAGGACAAAAAAAACCCTATTGATATAGGGTTTTTAAAATATAAATATCAAATTAATGATTTGATTATTCGTATTTTAATGTAATCAGTTGTTAAGCTTAAATTTTTTTCCTCAGTAACGTAGTTGCATACTAAAATTGCATACTATACGGTGAAGTGGCTAATACCATTCTGAGGCATCAATAACATTCGATAATCAGGGCTATCAAAAATATTTAATTGATGATAAAGGACACCACTCAGGGAAGGAAAAGTAAAAATTATTTTTCTCCACTAAAGCATAAATGTCGTCTGATAGAAAACACATCTTTATGGAATGTATGTTATTATCATTTAAAAGTTTGCAGAAAATCTTTGTAGTTTTTTTTCTTTACAAGGAGAATAAAAATAAGGAATATTTAAATTTAGTAAAACCTCGTTCAGAAGCCACATGAGAGCTATTTTCGAAATGTTGAATCTCGGTCAGATAACGAGAATAATACCTGAACCGAGACTTTGCTATCCAGATTTCCAAGGCTCACCAGCGGGATACGTTAGAAACTTGTGATGGAAAATTAAGAGTGTTCTGGGCCCATATTCTTTGTGAAATCCAATTTCGAAACTTACCTTCAAAACCTTAGACCTAATTACTAATTGCCTTAACCATGGAGAAGATGGAGAAAAAATTAACGGAATTTCGTATTTATTAATGACTCTAATTTATTTTAAAAAAGAGAATCTGACTTTTGAAGAGTCCAATAAGAAATAATTTTCTTGATAAATAAAAGACATTGATATATTTAAAAAGTAATAAAAGTGGATAATAATTTTAAAAACGAGCATGATTGTAAATACGATTTGGAAGACAGTTGGCATATTACCAAATTAAATCCTCATAAGTTTTTTTTCCATCAGCTTAGAATAAAGACTTTCGTGTAAACGAAGACTTTTCGTCACGAAAATCTTTCATGAGAAAGAGGATTTGTTGAAAATAACAGGTTGATTCAGCTCACTGATATTTTCAGCGCTTTATTATTTCGAATTTATAATTGGTTCTCATCTTTTCAAATTGAAAACAAAATCTTTAAAAGTTATATTTAAAAAAAGTAATAATATATTATTTTATCTACAAACAATTTTTTTATGTAATAAGCGAAAATATTTTTAGTTCTTTGAAACATATTGCATCTGTATTTGAATTTATTTCAGTGATTTGACAATGTTTTTTATTGAAATATTTAATTCTTCCTTAATTGGAAGAATTAGATTTAAGAAATTGTGGCATGCTGTTTATTTTAATTTTTCTTTTAACTGCCATCACTTCAATATTCAGCATTTCTTTACATTTCATAATTCGTGTAAATAAATGTAAGCCAAATTCATATTCGTGCACGTAATCAATGCTGCATTTTATATTTTCATCTTTTCATGTTATATAATGTAACATCATATAAATATACAAAATATACGGATACTGAAGTGTAATTTAATTTTTAAAATTGTTTATATTATTATTAGATATTGAATTAAACACAGCATTTTATTTCTTAATGAAAGAAATTAATTTCAATTTCTGCAAATTTCTAAGAATCCTAATGCATTGAATGACATTTTTTTATTAATGTTTTGTGATATTCTAAGAAGTCTCTAAATAAAGCCGAGATAAATTGATTAAAAAAATATTTTATTTTAAATTCTTTATTTAATTTTTATACCGAGACTTGAATTCCATTTTCTGTTATTTATACTGTTGAAAACTTTTACTTTTTTAAACAAATCATTCATATTAATCCTTGGTGTTTTTTTTTTAATCCAATATGCTTTTATATTTTTAAAAATATTTGTTGAAGAATAAATTGATGTTCATTGCATAGCAATAATATGGAAAATGGACTCCCCATGATTTTCTCTTAGATAAAGCAGTTAATTAAGAAGTCGCTTTGAAAATATTCTTGCGTAAAATACATTAATATACTCCATGTTATGTTTATTTCAAATATGGAAATTCTCTACCTCCCCTAACTATTTTAGTAGAAATGTGTTTCAATACTCATATAAGTTCATCAGAAAAAAATTGAGACGAAAAAATATAATATATTTTTTATAAAAATTAATCTAAGAATATAAATATAAATTTAAAACTCAGTTTCCGTTAAATTCCTACTTTTTTGGTACGACTTTTCGCCAATAAATCAAATTAAGTGAAAAAATACTTCTCAGTTTAACCTCTAGATGGCGCCATGAATGAATACAGATTTGTTGTGTGTTTTTTCTTCTGGTCATATTCAAAAACAGTTTTGAAACAGGTTTTCTGCGAAAGAAAGAAAGGAAAAAGCACTGAAAAACACATAATGTCATGAATGTATTAAGCATAGTTTATTAATTTTTTAAAATATAGGATTTATTTTAGAAATACAGACATTGAATTAAATTCCTAGTAACTATAAGATCTATTTCAAGAACATTCAAATTAATTTATTAATAATTAAATTTTATTATATTAACGTATCAGACAGAATTCGAATTTCTATAGCTTCATAGGAATTTGACACATAAATAGGATGTTGTTTTTATTCATTGATTATTTCTACTGTAAAAAGAAAAGGAAACGAAATAGATAAATTTATGACTAATAACGCAATCATAATGAGATAATGATTACTTTCGTATATACAGGGGATTTTTTTCTTTTAAGATTCTTTGCATTCGTTAAAAAAGATTTATTCCAAGAAGAAACTTATTCGAAGTTCGGACGAAGCTGATTTTCCTTATTCATATTCAATTTTCTAATATAGTTTAAGAAATTACTGCCATGCAAATTTGGTTGAGGATTGGTCGACAAATTCACGGTAATGTTCTGCAATGATTACTCTTTGCTTCTGATAATTTATTTTGTTTATAGATTTTAATTTTTATGGTGCTACTTTAAATATATGATGAAATTTAAATTTCTACAATTACTTGACTTGATTTTTTTTTAATTTTAGGTACGATATTTTAATATACAGTGCTTTATAACCAAATATTAATATGCTAAAGCGTCTTTTCATTGTTTAAGAATTCGATAGCATCATGCTCATATAATTTAAATTCCTATTTTTAAATGATAAAAGGGCTTTTAATTTCTAATGTAACTTATGATTCTTCGAGATAAGTACATAATTCCATATTTTCACCTTTATTTCAATAATTGAATTGTTCAAATAAATTAAAACCATTACATGTATTATCCACTCCAATTTTTCTAGTAAATCTTGAAATATAAATTTGGATATTATTATACAAAATGTAAAGAAAATACGATTGTTAAATTATCTTATGGAATTAATATAACGTATACACAACTTGGTTATATATCTTTGTTTTTATTATATTTTTTTCCTTCCATAATCTGATTAATAACTTTAATTGCCACGTTTCGTAACAAAGTTATAATGAATAGATTTTTCCTTATTGGCTCTGTAGTTCAGGTTTTATTTAAAATTAATTTTAAAACATCTTTATGGGTTATATTGTATTATGGAGTTAAAATCGATAACTCCTGATAATGAATTTGATTTGATTTAATCAAAAAGTATTAATCTAAAAATGAAGCTATGTTTATTAGAATAATTTTTCAGAAGATAATCATCAAGATTGGATGAAATTGGCACTCTATCCATAGGAACATTTGTAGCATGCACAAACATAAATTCCATGTGCGATAAAAAAAAGGAAAGATACTTATAATTATAGTCTATCAAGTAATTATAATTATCGTAATTACAAAAAGAAATCTAAAAAATGGAGCAAAGTTCATATATTTGTGATGAAACTATGGCACTTCTAAGCTTTGTTTTTCAACTGGATTACTAAAACCATCAACGAATGAAGAAGAGTCTGACAATATTCAATAAATAGGACTGCAATAGAATTTTTCCTTTAGTTTTTCTCAAGGCAGTTCTTAAACCAATACCCTGCAATTCTGCAAATATTTTACCTAATAAGAGGAGAGCATCAAAATGCATATAAAATTGAATTTTAATTTAAATTATATCAAAAATTTATCACTTTTAGTTTCCAGGGTTGTCTCCACGAATTGCTCCAGCAATTCACTTACAACAACAAGTTTTTTGATTAATTTTATGTAAAAATACTCCTCTAAGAGTGGAAATAATTCCTATCATTTTTCAGATATTACTTACAATAATAGATTTATATTTCTTTTTCTTTTGCGCATCATAGAGTTTTTAAAAAATAACTGCTTCTAATTACATAAATTTGGGAATTTTTCATTAACCTTTGTAAAGTAAATTTAAATACTAAGCGAGATTTCCAAACCAGCGAGTTTCAAATATTTTTGGTTTTTTGTACTCGCGTACACATTTTACGATCTTATGCCTAAACATTTTATGATCGATTATATAATTATGGGCTATTGACGAAATATAAACTCTTAAATAATGACAAAACGTGACAACCATAAACCATAAAATAATTGATTGTGGAAAAAGTTACAATATTATTTGACATAAATAAAGAAGAATTTTATAAGGAAATTACCGGGAAATACGTATTGTAAATATTTTTGACATTTTTGGTAAATAAGTTTGATTATTATTAGTAGATAATGTAATCGAACTGTTGTAAATCTTTTAAAATTTCTATTAAAAGTTACCTATCAATTTCTAATTTTTATAAAAGTATGTACTAATTGATTGATGATACCAGTGATACTCCAAGATTGACCCAGTGATACCCAAAGTATTAATTTCAAGCTGAAATATTAATTATTCTTTTAAAAAATTGAAAGGATTAACTTGGATAAATGGTTGCTCTTAAAGAAAAAGCTTTCATGAGACAAGCCATTTAAATTGCAGAGGCAGAACAACTTACTTGACACAATAAAAGTTTTTAAAAAAAAACAACTCAATTACTTTCATGTTTTCGCTGGAGTGCTTTAAATAGTTTGACTTGGCTCAGAATTAATTACTTTTTTCCTTCAAATGAAACTTCAGGATAAAGTGATGACTTCATGGATTTCCTGCAGCTCGTTAAATGCCAAGCATTTAAAGTAAAAACAATTTTAACATTGTAGAAACTTGTTAAGTTTCTTTGAAGGTACAACAATCATTAAAACTATTTGATAAAAAATAAAAAAGTGCACTGATTTTTAAAAAAAAATGTAATTGAAATATCTTCAGAATTTTTACTTATGTTTAAAATAAGTTATTTACTCCTGGAAGAAATTTTATTCAAGAAAGTCAGTTACATTGTACTTATTTATTTCGCAGATTTTCGAATGAAATTAATTACTGCTTTTTTAAAGAACTGATAAATAGTACGACAGGGACATTTTATAATGAAATATTTGCTAATGAAAACGAGTGAGAAATCCTTTATTTAGTTTTTAGTCATGATTAAAATTTAAACATTAATTTAACGTTTTTTGACATTGGTTTTTAATTAAAAAAAGAAAACAGCGGACAAATGATTTTTGAGATCAAAATGGGATGCTGAGAATATTGTTATTGTTTTAGGTAAAAAATAAATAGAGTGAGTTTTGTTTTTCGAATTATTTATTTTAACCGCATATTATGGAAATTAATTAAACATTTCCATGGCAGATTTTTCACATTTGTTTGCTTTTCTCCAAAATTCTAATAATGTTAAACAATGATGAATAGCGTATTTTCGATTTTGCCTAATTTAAATTGACTGAACTAAATTAAATACCATTCGAAATCCAATTCAATTGATAAATCTAGTACTGGATGGAACTATTCAGTTTAGGATTGGTCAATTTAATACAGCGCTTAACTTCTTATTAATTGGCATTTAATAATAGAAAGCAACACAAAACTTTATAATTTACATACAGCTTTACATGAAACTTCATTATTTATATTATTTATATTTACATATAATTTTATAATTTACATTACATTACCTTACTAGAATGGATGTTGGTCCAATTTTAAAGAACTAATACATTTGTTAATAAAAAAATCATACATTTGTTAATATATTTATGTAACTTTTTAAATGCCATTGATAATACTCAGTCTAAAATATGTAAAAAAAATTTAATCGATTACCTGTTCTCTTTTTTGAAATTTCATTTGTCTCTTTTCATCAAAAACCCACATTCATCTTTTAACGTTACTTTATCGTTTTCCGAGAATAAAAAAATGTAATATCATACATAAGCCACTGAAGTATGGCGTCATGATATAAAATCTAATATACAAGAGTATTTCTAGAGATTGTCAGATAAGGTAATGTCTTGTAACAGATCATTGTAAATTGTTACAAATATTTTCTAATCTTTGTTTTTTTTTCAAGAGCTCTTTGTTTTTAGCAAATTTAATTTAAAATCATATGAAATTAAGCCGCGGAGCATCACACTTTATTACTTAAATGGGTTCCATTGACTTTAATCGTATGTGACCAAAATTGCAACCTCCATTCTTGGATCCAAATCCATAGATTCTTAAGATCCCGAGAGTTTTCAATGTTTATTCCGATGATTGTGTCATATACCAGATACGTAGGAGCCATTTGGATCACCTCGTGAAAATTAAATTTATGACGTAATTTTAGTATTGCGAAAGTATGTCCCACTGCGCTTGCCATTTCTTGAATGAAAATTATAAAACGATAATTTCTAATAGAAATATGAACTGATGAGTGGCTGTTATTTTCGAAGAAATTGGAACCTCTTGATAAAAATTTGGCACAATTAAAACACAAGGCCATTGGAGGGTAACGTATTGTTACAAGCGGGCGAGCACCGTGGAAGCACGCCGAAGTTGGCGACGTTTGACGAGAGTTTCGCACCATCCGGGTTGGTTTGGCGAAAGGAATAGTCTGGTAGCCGCTGGATCTTACGTGAAGCGCCTCCTTGCTTCCCCGTGCTTTTGGGCGCGGCTGGCTCGATTATATAAGGGACGGATTGCCGTTGCACTTAGTTAATTTTCTCCCTCTCGGAAGAGAAACATCTCGCTGGACTAGCGGATTACTTTAGTGAGCTGTCTTCACGTTTGCTGTTAATGTTGTATTATTGAGCTCGCTGTGATTTACTGTTTACTGTGCTATACGATTTGCAGTCGGTTTTTATTGTGCATAAGGCTTGCATTTACGGTGTAAGTGACTGTTGACTGCTGGATTGTGTTTATCTGAAGTTTTACTCTATCAAGTTATCCTAAAAATAGCTTTAAATAAATTTGTTTGTGCTGTTCTCAAGTAAAGTCCATTAATCTAAAAACGTAACAATATTAACGGATGAAAATAATAATTAAGGTTTTAATAAAACTCAGAATTTTTGTATTTTTTTTTTCAAAAAAATGATCCCTTGCTGTATAAGAAACTTCAATTTATCTTCTTTTTTTCTGATCAGCGCATTAATTAATTTTATGTAGAAAATTCTTTTATCTGTTTATAAGCTTCGTAAGAAAGAGAAAGGTTTTTTGTTTAAGTAGTAATTTAGTTTATGTTAATGTATAAGTAGTTTATACGCTTGTTTGTTTGTTAAGTAGCTTTTAACTGTAATTCTACAAATTTCATTTCATTCGCTTTAAAGTGATTGAAGTATTTTTCTTTTGTTCTTATAGTAGGGGCATTTAGTTTCTGGTCACAGACCATTTTACATGGAAAGACAAAAAAATGCTCAGAAACTTTGCCAACTAATTCCCTGTTACCCTTGTAACTGCGTTTTTCTCTTTACTATCCAAAACACATGCTACATTGGCATAATTTAGTCTAGACATTCCTTGTGTTGCATTTTTATCCTAACTATTAGGCACTCAATCCAAACTTTTTTTTCTAAGTTCTTCCATGATAAGAGCTTTTCCTGGTCTGAATACAAGACTATGTACTCGGAATAAAGATACCAAATTCACGAATCTTTGTTTTTGTTAATAACATTTACTGCAAGAAAAAATCTGTGTAACATAGATTGTAAATAATTTACGGCGAGTACTGTTGACAAATTCATAATTTAAAAATTGAAACAATGTATGCAATGTTTATTCTTAAATAAATTTCGTTTTATGAAGTTAATAATTCTAGATTATATGAAAATAAAATAGAACTTATGTATTTTATAGTTACAAAGCTGGTGATGGTATGGTCACAAAGTCAAGAGGCCTTTTTCTGATACTATGTACTGAAGGCAAATAATAAGTTATAATTTCAAACAATACATACAAAGTTTATTGCTAGCTAAACTTTGTTTTATAAAGTTAATAAGTGTGGATCGCAATAAAGAAGAAAAAAAAACCATGTCTTTTGTGCTCATAAAATTTGTTCAGGTTAGAGGTTATTTTTTGTCAATCATATAGTTAATTATATGTAATATTTAAAATCATACTATAAATAACAATCAATATATGTTATACACGTTATAAATGGTCCGAAAAATTTTGTTTGCTGATGACGGCATTTATATTCCTTCACAGCTCAAATCCTAACAGCAACAATTATATCCCTTGAAGTATTAGAATGACAACAGCTATTCTAAATCCTTTTGCCATGAGATTGTCATTCAGGATGGTACTCAAAGTTTTTAACCAAATAAAAAAATTTCTGTCTTGTTTCCGAAATTTAAGCAAATGATATTAGAGCTAAAGTGCAGAATTGGGAGCCTTTGAACTTTGACAATAGGTTTAAAACATTTCTAACATTTCTTAAAGATTTTATAATTAATATCTTTTGAATATTAATGATTAGTTTTGTAATTTAAAAAATATTATGCTTGGACTGATTAAGTTATACTTAATAAATTATTATAATAAATCTAACAGATTATGATCAAAATGAAAAATAACGGAAATAAAATTCTAATTAATAATATGAAATTATTTTAGTAAGATTAATATCATGAAACAATAAAATAAATCTACTACATATTCTGTTCAGAATTTTTATAATGAAATAAAACTTTATATTTAATTATCTTAGAAAACATTGTTAGAAAAAATAATTTAAAGATAATACTAGCGCTTAAATTTGTTTATTGATGGGTAAAAATTTTCTTCAAATCGAAAAACGCTTAAAATTTTAATCATATCCTTCTTATTCAAGAAAATCTTAACTTCCCATTGAATTATCATAATATTCCTGGCATTCCGTAATATTCCTAAATATTTTATAGCATCTTCATGAGATCGAACAGCATTCGGAATATCAAGCGATAATGTGGAAATACCCCACAATATCTTGTACTAATATGGAGTAACATTTTACAATTAGATTACCGCAGAATCTATTTTCATATACAATTAACTTATCATTGACAAATGTAATCAGCTTTTAAAATAGCATCTAATAATTTTGAATAAACAAAAAGTGCGGAAATTAATTTTCATAATACAATTACAATCAAAAGAAACAGAATATAAATATAACTAAGAGAATATTACTTAATTTGAATAATTAAGCATTAAAAAATTGATTTTGATAAAATTGATTAAGATGAACTATTCAAATAATTTTACAAAAATTATTAAATTTGATTTTTTTTTCAAAAACTGTTAAATTTAATTTTTCAAAAATTGTTAAATTTAATTTTTTCAAAAATTATTAAAATTAATTTTTTTCCAAAAATTATTAAATTTGATTTTTTTACAAAAATTATTGAAATTAATTTTTTAAAAAGTAATCAATTTATATTTAAGAAAATTCTTAATTTTTTACAAAAAATATTAAATTAGATTTTTTTAAAAAATATTACATTTGATTTTTTTAAAAATATATATTAAATTTGATTTTTTTAAATAAATTATTAAATTTGATTTTGCATTATTATTATTGTAGTAATTATTTTTAGTAACAGCATAAAATACACATTTAACATCGGTTTTTCAATAACCCTAGAATTTCATGTTCTTTATTGAATAATTTTTTTAAATGTCTTCTTATGCAATAAAACTTTGCAAATATTTCAAAATTAGCATCAAATGCATTCAAAGGAGTTCATCATATATCAAATATTATATGCACTCAATGCTTTCCCTTCACAAAGACATACAAATGTAGGGCAGTTTCGAGAACCCTTCAATCAGTCGGGACTGAGCGAGTTTTGATTTCGATAGAATTTTCAATTGAGATTATTTACATAGCCAATATTTGTGAAAGAAGCAGGACACGATATTTCGTTTCGATGGTTAGAATTTCCAGTTCATTTGTTAAGCTTTCGTTCTCAAGTGCATGCAACTTGTGAATCGTTCAAGCATTTCTCTAAAATATTCAATTTAATATGTTTAACAATTCGATGTCTGACATTTTAACTTCGTAAGATCGCAAATAAGAATTCGATTCAAAAGATCTATATTCAAAAGTTCGCAGTTTCTACATATTTTTGTGGCAGTTACCTGTTTGAAATTCAGTGAATTCAAATGATATTATGAGTTGTTCAAAGCTTTTATGTGTATTTATATATATACTTATTTGTCCACAAATAGCTTTTAATAATTAATCGCTAACTATGTATATTTTTGTTTAAAACTGCAGTTTACTGTTGGCATGATGCAGTTTTAAAGACAGTATTTATTAAGATATAAATAATTCAATTTTTTATATCAAATTTTTTGAAGATTTTTTTAACGGAACCATTTTTAAAACGTTTAGCAGCGATGTTAGCTGTAGTAAAGTTCTATTATTTTTCTTCTTTACTTAATTAGTATATTTTTTTCTCTAGGCAAGATTATTAGTAATTATTCTATTACTAGGGACTATAGATAATTTATTTTAGTATTCTGTATATTTCGGGAAATTAGTCAATTAATGTTTGTGTGTATATGCATAAATTTTCGAATTACTGTCAAAATATTAATTATATAGGGAATAATACCTTTGAATCATTGACAATTCAGTTTTCCGTATAAATATTTCTTTTTTAAGCTGTTTTTAAGCAAGTTCTTAAATACACATTTTAGCAACATATAAGATAACTGATGGGTCACGATTTCACTTTATAAACATAAACAAACGAGTGCGGCTTGTTTGAGATTTTTTTTGATAAATTAATTAATTTAAACTAATTCTTCAAATTATTCCTAATTGTTTTAAAGAATTCTCAAAATAGCAAACGTACAGATTATTTACATAATTGTTTGCATGTAGTTCGTAAAATATCGTCATAATGCCTTATTATAAAATAATCTACTTTCAAGAACAACATTTTCATGCAAACAATTAAAGGATATTGTTGTTGTGGGTTGATTTTGTATTTAAGGGAATTATGTGAAGGATTCATACATTATCGAAAGACGTAGTAGATTGCATATTATAAAATGGCATTTGTTTCGTAGCAAAAAATTCCTTTTATTGAGCATTTGGGTAGAAAAGGAAAATATACATATATAATTGAGCATTTAATAAAAACAATTAAAAAAGATTTTTCCTTAATAGAAAACCCTTTTTGATAGGAGGTATGGTTTCCCCGGATGATCAGTAACACTGAATACTTTTGAGGCATTGAATCAATGGGGTTATTAATAAGACGCTGGCGTATTATAATCCACTCCTCAAGAACTCTTTCCAATTCTTGGAGAAATTGTCAGGGTTTTAGGGATCCAGCAATTGCTCTGCTGAGAATGTCCGAAATATGCTTGATTAGTTTCATGTCCGGAGAACCCAATGGCAAATCCATTCATTTGATTAATAATTAAGAACATACCATAAGAACATCAAGTTAGCACGATGTAGCCTGAAATATTCTTCCATTAACAGGAAATCTTCTTCAGTTGTTGCAACTTAAGGAACTGCAAAAGGTCTCATGATGACGTCCCTATATTGACAACTGGTCAGAGCTCTATTTTGACTGCTATGAAGATCAATGTGCCCATGAATGTATTAGATGTCAGAATAGACCATTACTCTCCCACTACCAAATTACATTACATTTTCGTGCACGAACACAGGATTTTTTTTAGTGCTACGCTCCCTCCAGATGCAAATGCGCCTATTATTAGAATGAACAGAATAACAGGACTAGTCAGAGAAAAGAATATTACGTCATTCATGTCTTTCACATACTTTGGTGCCCACTTCCTGAATACGCGATGGTGCCTTGCTGTTAACGTGTCTCACATCATTGATCGGCTAAGACACAGATCTATAGCGTGAAGGTAGTTTTGAACAGTTTGTATCAAAACTGCGGTGCCAGTAGCCAAGCAAAGATGTTGTTGATGGAAAGTGGTATTCATGTTTCGGGGTATCCAAGCCGTTATCGTTAAAAAACTGTTTTCATTAAGCATTGTTGCACGTTTACGTCCTTGCCTGATTTTCGGCTTGCATTTCCAGTTTCCAAAAAAAGGTTCTAGATCCTGGGAATTACATTTTATAACACTCCAATGGTTTCTGGTACTTCGGCTTATATTTGCCCCCCTCCCCGCTCTCTAACCTGCCAACAACTCACCGAGCTTCTGATTCGATTAAATGACTTTGCACACCCACACCTCTCATCAAATAATCGCAATGAGTCCTGACAATGACCACCTTGCTCTCTCCTCCTACTAGAAAATACTACATATACCGATTCAGCAGGCCTCATCTTCAGTTCCAGTTGCCATCGCAGAGAGCAACGGATGCATAGTGATCGTCATGCCGCTCATTACTATTCAATTACCGAGGATAAGCCCCTTCCGGAGCTAGGCGCTCCATGAACCCAATACTTAGTCGCATTAATCGAAACAACGCACTTATTAAAAGTTAATCATTCTTTCCTGCTTTGTCTTACATTAAGTGGAAAGATAAATTAAATTTGCTGCCATTATAGCTTCGTCTTTGACATCAAACTCAAAATATGCATATTACGAAGTTTGAAAATAAGAAAAATTTGCATTTTGCTACTCTCTACTATTTAATGGAAAAAATGCTTATGCTGGCATTTTACAGACACAATATCCTTTAATTGTTTTGAGTAATGTAAGTTGATTACAAGGAAGGCATTAAAAATTCAATAAAAGTGCTTTATTAGTAAATAAAATTTTAAATTCTTGATATTCATATGCAAGTAATTTGTTAAGGATTTTATTTATATATCACTACATTCTTATTTGCCATTTTTTCATATTTACGACTTATTTGTAAGTTTCATTGGAACTATTTCATTAACAAAGCGGTTAAGGTCATTTATTTTCTCCAAGAACAGGATTATCAAATAAGATGAGTTCAAAAGGTAAACTATAACAAGAAAATAAATAAAATTTTGAATTGGTTTTTGCTAAATATTTGCAAGTTAAAGAAATACAAAAAAAAATCAAGTCTAAAAATTTTGTTATCTGCTTATTTAAATCAGAATATGAAAATCAGGTCAATTAAACTCAATTATAATTAATTCTCTTACAATTACTATTCCAAGACACAAAATACCCTCAAGCAAAGAGAATACTTTAGGTAGCAAATATTGGAAAACCACTCATGAAATCTCCTGCAGGAATGGACTGACTCTCTGACCCACCTCTAAAGCACAGTGATAAACCTGAATGAGTAGACAACTACGCCACAACACTGACGGGAACAATGGTTGAGTCCAAATGATCATTCCTGACCACGGTACAACCCTTCCCTAAGAAAGTACGTCCTATCATCGATATGAGGAACCTACCCTTTCCTTTCCGTGTACCCACAAGGTTGGCAAGAATCAACCACCATGCTGATAGTTTCTAATCCTTAATTAAGAGGTGTTATGGTGCAAGGTAAGTCATATCAGACTCCCTGACTCTCCACGAAGGCACACGTATTTCAACCATATGGCTGAATGACCGGACCTCAGCAACAACAACAATAGTCAGAGCAATGGTAGTGCCCTAATGGCCATCACCGTTCATGGTACACCCCTTCTCGTAGGATATAAGTCCTGTCATCGATGGGAGGAGCCGCTCCCCACCTATTAGTGTACCCACTAGGATGGGGTGATCCAACCACCATTCCGAAAACATCTCATCCTCAATTAAGAGGTGTCCCTCCTGGGGGTTTACGGTGTAAAGATAAAGAATAAAAGGCTATAATCTTCTAGGTCTTACTTAAAACTAATTTTTGAAGTTCTAATTTAAATAAAAGAAAGGCGAATTGAAACTGAATAACGTCATTGACCGTAGACTACTACATATTACTAAGTTGATTTATTTTTTATTCATTCAATAATTCATATAACTTGAATAATTTATGATTTTTTTAAAAAAAATTATTCTAAATATTAAATATAATATAAAAAAATAATGTAGCTTAAGCATATGCATATGCTTAAGCATAATGTCAGCTGTATTTTTCAATT
>JAOUZG010008446.1:3389874-3423283 GCA_026289955.1 Argiope argentata
TACTCTTCAATTTACTTTCCACTTTTTTTATATTATAACTTAAATAAGTAAATAAATAAATTCCAGAATTTTATATCATGAGTTTTTGGTTGCATTGCATAAGAATGTTTAATTTGATATGTAGAGATAAATGCTTCACTCACATAACAATTGTTACAAAAGTATCATTAAAGTTGGCATTCCAGTTGAAAAGACTGAAATTAGAACCAATTTATTCCATTATTTTGTTATGCGAGGCCGATTTGTTATAGTGTTCTAAAATATTTTACTATCTTTTGGAAACTAAAAAGATTGTTAGTTACTACTAACTGTCAAGTCTTATTTATATTATTTTTATTTTCGAAACAAAGAAAGGAATCTATAGGGTAATATATTTTGTCCGTTTTAAACATTTGTATAATGGATGCTTTTAATGTTACGAGCCATTCGTATTAAAATAATGTTAGAACTCTTAAGAATATATCCATAGAGTAAATAGTTTCAAAAAATCCGATTTATTTTATTTAAATATAAAAAATCATAATAAATATATCTATTTAAAATTCAATTAGCTCTCTTCCAGTATAAATAATATATGTTATATTTAAAACAACTTTAAAACGCATATTACAATATAATTGTTTCAGATAATGTATGAGAATCAAGAGCAATAACTTCTGAAATTATGTGTTGTATCCTTTTTTACCAATCCCTAAAGAAGTTCATAAATTCTTAAAATTATTTTACAAAAAAAAATGCTTTGTTGGAAATGAAACTGTGCCAAAAATGTCGTGAGAGGATAAAAATGTTAAATAATGAAAGAGAACTCTATTTATTTTTGAATAACTGCCTAACTAGATAATTATGTACTGAGCGGATTGAGAGACATTATAATATACGCTTTCCACTGCCAATAAAGACCTGTATTAAACGGTTGGTATTAGATAATCTATAATGTTAGCGACTATTGTAGATCTTATCTTAGTTTTGACCATCAACCTTCGTTTAAATGAAGCTTTCATGTATTCATCTTTCTATTTAATGGCCTTAATACTGGGAAATTATTCTTTTAACAGTATAATGAAAGTTTCATAACAATATTTTAGCTCAGTCTTATTTAATCACGGATATAGCTTTTTTATGTGATGGCAAATAGATTATTATCAGTACCAAACTATGCTAAATAATGTCATTTTTAAAAAGTGTTTCTAAGATCCTGTCTTTCCAATAAAAGCAGTTTCAGCCTAATTTATAATGGGTTGTGTGAGAATGACGTATTATTAGGTTCGAAAATCGATTGGGAGATCTAAGGAGTATTTCAATTATTGTAGTACACTAATAGCACAAAACATTTAGAAATATTGTTAGGATAATAGCTTTACATGATATAATGTTTTCTTAGTCAGGATTTTAACAATACTTGATTTTCTTAAGATGAAAACTGATATTACGTCATATGAATAAAAGTTCTGTATACTTGTTGTTTTAAAGAATGAGTACAATTTCAGACTGAAATCCATTTGGCATCATGGTTTTACAATGCTTTCTTATCTGATTGTTAATTTTAACCTAATATATTAATAAAATAGTATGCTACATTCAAACAAAAATATTATTCCATCATACTTAAACAAATGTGCATTGATAAAAGATTAGAAAGTATGTTTCAGTTTTGATATAACTAAGTAAATTTCTGTGTAAATTCAGTTTAAAATTTCATTAATTTCGTTATTTCAGAGCCTAAAATTTGGTTTTTGAATCGAGATTTATTATTTTTCTAATAAACGTGATTCGAAGAAAATGCTAAAATTGTATTTTAGGTTTTTACTTCATTTTTTTCAGACGTGTTCATATCGTTAAGACGTCTAATACTTATAATTAAATAATTAAATTTAACAAAATTACATAAGATGCTCTCAATCGAATATGGGTAATCAAAAAGTAAGTATAATCTTATTAATATGATTCACAAAATAATAACATGATATAAATATAAAATCAGAGTTTTGAAATTTCAAACTTCTTTGTTTCCAGAGCTTTCATGATTTCAAGACAGGTTAAGCAGAAAAGATTAAAGAGTGAGGAATCTACATTACTATTAAGTAAAGTGTTTGACTTCCTTGAAAAATTTGACTTTCTTGAGCAAAAAACCAATAAAGATTGAGATTTCTAAATCCTAGATAAAAAATAATTCAGTGGCACATACAGTAATTTTCTAATTAATATTAAGAACAATTAAAATGATTTTTGTTTTTTTTTGTTAGTAAATAAATGATTATGATTACAGATTGCAGACATTAAAATTATTTGAACATTGCGGGCGATAATACCTTATCAAAGAAGACTTTAAAAAATAATTAAATAGAAATATTAAAAGTTTAATTTCAAAATATGATTAACTAGATTTGAAGTCTCATGTTAAAAAATGCGTCGATTTCGAGGAAGAAACTTTCCAGGCATTTTCTACATTCTTCATAGATATAAGTTAAACTAAAAACTATTCCATTAATTTTTAGTTAAATTCTGAAAAATAATCTTTTAAATCATCGTAAAAACGCAACGTTGCAAAATTACAGAACTATAGAAAAAAATTGCAAAAGCGTTAGAAAAATCGATATTAAAATTCCTCCTTAACAAGCGCGAAAAAGCAATTGAACTTGAAACTTGTAAAAATCTAAATGAATTTAAAAATAAGGAAAGAAATATGTAACAATGGAAATATACATGGAAAAACGGAAAGAGGCATGGTTGTGTTTGAAACCAGCATTTTAAATGCACTAATTAAAAATTATCTAATAAAAATGCCATGTTTAACATTTTCATATCTCAAAATGTGAAGGAAGTGATTCTTTCAAAAATATTTTAAATGTTTCAAACTCTGTTATATATATATATATATATATATATATCAATGCAATGCTAGCTTTTCTTATCTCCTGATACAAATTTCACTTTTTCATTAAATTAGTTTTAATAAGCTGTCTAAAACTTGGATGACAAATACAGCTTTTTCGGTGCAATTGAATTGATAAAATCTCTAACACTCGTAACATTCCTTCCAAACACTCAATATTCCTGTCAAACAGATCCCTAAAATCCACTCAAACTGAGGGAAAAACTTCTCGCAATTTTTCTCTGATTTTTTGTTTGTAAGCACACATGTATAAATCATGTCTTCCGAGGAAAATAAATTGATGTTTAGTCCAAAATTGTCTTCTTGTGTGCTTGGCATCTGGAAAAATAAATGGTATACATGTATATACACACACATGGTTGTGAAAAAAAGCTTACATTACTGTGATATATTATATACTTATGGTAGATTAAACTTCTTTGATGAAATTATACTTTTCAATATTTATATTACGATCTTTAATTAATATCATTACCAAATTACAATTTGAAATAAATTTTATCAGTAAAAAAGGGAATCGAAAGGGATAGCTTTACTATTTAGAAAGTTATCTGATGTTAAACACAGGAGTTTTGAGATTTCTCTATGGAAGCTAGGATAAATAATTCTCGAAAATCCTACAATCAATTACATGAAAGAGATAAGCAAGGGAATAATGGTAAAGCATTCACCAAAAAATAAACAAAGTTCTCAATTTCTACTAAAATTAGATCATATATTAAATAAAGAAAAAGACACATATAAGCTATTGTATTAGGTATAAATCGGGTAATAATTCTTACAAAGGGGAAAGTAAAAACTTTCTCGCATTTTATAAGTTTGAGAACAAATAGCTCAAGTCCTAACGGAAAAGAAGAACATTTTAAACTTTGTAAGAAAATAAATATCACTAGAAAAGTATGTATTTAACTGAAAGACTTGTATGAAATATTGTTTTTATGCTCATATAATTGAAGTTAAAATATTCTTTGACTGAAGATTAATTATAAAGGACCTTGCTGTTTTTTAGCAAACTCCTTTCTGCTTCAAATGATTATTATCTAGTACATAATTAGAAATTGAAAGGAATTGACAAAAATAAGTTTGAAGCAGTATTTTTAACTGTGTCACATATGCACACACCATTTCACTTATTGATACCTATTCACGTATTGATACTTCCATCCAGTCCTGTAGTACAATTTATGTTAGCATTAAGGGTAATTTTAACACTTATGCAATACAATTTATTTTAACATTAAGGTTATAATATATAAATGATGATTCAGTTCAAATTAGTATTTTATTCCAAAATATTTGTTTGTAATTTAGATAAAATAAATACTTAGAATATATTCTTTTACTTAATCATAGATGTTTCTTTAAAAACTAAAAGTGACACGACATGTATTAATAATAAGTTTACGAGATATTTACAATGGACACAATAGGAATTCTTACACATGAGATAAAATATTTCCAAATGAAAAAGCATTCAAACATTTTGTTTTGATTTACAAAGTATACGCTGATATTTTCAAAAATCACCAAAACCAGGAAATTAATTTTTTTAATAAACTTAATGCAAAGAAAGATTTTAATGTCAGAAAGCTTCCGTTACTTGCTTGCAAAAATCTGATAATTTCTTTGAAGTTTTTAAGAATTGCACTTATGATTACTTAATATTCAGAACTCTTGAGAAAGGTTAATCGATAAAGCTTTTTGTGAGTTGTGTGCATAATATAATATTTGGCCTGCTTTATCTAAAATTTATACAACTTTGCAAGAGCTTTTTGCAATTATCTTTGCTGTAAAAGTGGTCAGAAATCATGAAATAGAACCAGTTGTCATGAAATGTTATGTAATCTATATTTTGAAGGTTTAACCAAATTTGCTAAGGACAAATATTGAAATTTTGAAATTCCATATAAATAAAGTAATGAGTAAATAATTTAATTTAAAATAAGATGCCCTTCAAACTTTTGAATGCCGAGGTTAGTCGATATAGCGCAGAAAGACTCACACGAAATTTATTTAGCTCAAAGAGCAGGAATTCATTCATAATTACAGAATCACCCAATTTTCAATCAGCTAAGGCACTGAAAAGTCATCAACAATTATTAATCTGAGTTGAAACTATTAATTGACACGGCTCTATTCTGTAATAATAACGTGTGATAAATGACTAAATCATGTTATGATGACAAATTACACTAAAGGGAATTGGATCAAATGCCTGAAAATGTATTATCGTTTCCCTGATACTATATTTACTGATTTACAGGATTTGGCCTAAATGAAGCAGTTGGTGGTTTCTATATCTGTGGATTCTTATTTCTTAATTCTTATGAATTATTAATTATCATAAGCAGGATTTTTTCTGATAATATAAATAGTTTTGTGTTTTTCGCAACAGCAGTTGCCTCTTTTCTTCACCTCTTAACAGCGATTCTTTTTCAGATACATAATATTTAAAAGCGTACAAATATTACTTTTCATTGACTAAAAGGTAATTAACATTGAGTGGTTATATATAATTTTTAAATCAAGATTATTATACAAATAAGAAAGCATTTGAACTACTTTAATCTTATATAGTTAACATTATAAGATATTAATAGTTAATTTATTGAATTTTAATTGTTTGTTAAAAATATTAATTAGTTATAAATTAATTCCTTAAAGTCTTAACATTTATAAATATTAAACACTAAGATTGAATTCTTAAAGAAATAAAAGTTGTGTCTTGGCTTCATTCTCAATATGTTAAAATAGCTTCAAAAGTAAAAAAAAAAAAAAATCCCTTGAGGCAAAATGTTAAATCTGTTAAATTTTTTCTAAAGTCTTCTATCAAAAAGTATTTGTTTGTTATTTGCTTTTACATGTCATGCGGAATCAGATGAAAATATTATGCATGATTTTTTCACAAGTTGATTTTAGATTTTTTATTTAATTACCTAGAGAAATCGTCCCTTTTAAAGATAAATTAAAATTTCATTTTTAAATATTTACATAATATTCAATTTTAGAAAAATATACTCTATTGAAACTTTTTATGTCTTTTTTGAAATATACATGTTCATTAAAAAATCTAATGCCGTTGAGACAGAAAAAGAATATAATCAATTAAAAATTGCCCGAAGGCTATAAAATGATGCAATTATGCTTAGCTTTATATGCTATTATAAATATGCTTATTTTATTAAGAAAATGAGTTAATTTCTTTTTTTAGTTGTCAGAATTAAATGAAAATAAAAATTTAAAAAATACCTATTACAATTTTCATATAAGCGTAAAATTTCTGCTTATGCAAACATCATGGTTTTTATTTTTCTATTGATAATTAATTTGTATAATAACTTAGCTCATCTTTTCAGTTTCCAATTGTATGCAGAAAACCTTACAAATTTCATATAAAAAAAGACTCATTTTTTGCAATGCAAATAATAATTTGTTTTACTTTTGGTTTTAACGGCAAACCTGCAAAATTGAAAGGATGATCAAAGGAGTTTGGATATCAATTTACTATTTTTTTTGTGTGTGTGTGGAGGCATAGTTAAATGTTTACAGAAATATATCGGAGTGTTTAAAAATGTTTTATTATTGTTACTTTCTCTGAGATTAAATAAAAAAGCAGAATATTAATACTTTTGTATGGTCTTTTCATATAAACTTATAGAATTTTATACTGGGAACATTTACTATTTGAAGTCACTTAGTAAACAAATTTATATACATAATTACAAATAAATTGAAATTAAATACTTGCTTCAAGTTCTTCTAAATTTTCAATTAGTGACCTATAGTTTAGATTAGGAAAGAGACAGTTTCTTTGAAATTAAATGTATGAATTATTTCAATTAGTTTGACTGCTGTGTATTGATTCGATGTACGGTTGATGTGCATTTCAAAATTTTTACATATATATGGGATTTTTATCCTGACTTAAGGGATTTCCACATATTTTTTATATTGAATTATTTGCCAGAAAATTTTAAAATTGAAAGTGAAATAAATAGTTAATTTGGAGACAATATGAAATTCTTTTCTAAAAAGATTTTTTAGAGTTAACCAGAAATAAAAAATATGGAAAATAAATTATGAGATAAATTATCCGCAATACCTGATAGAACTGACATTTTGGTTAATTTTGCATGAACTTTATTATATCGAATTTGGAGAAATGGTTAAAAATGGCATTTTAATCAGTTACCTTATTTAAAATTGGACTCAATATTCAATAATAAGCTAATAAATGGTGGATATTTGGAATTACTATTTTGCTTCTTCATTTAATTGGAAAATTTAAATAACCAGAAAGGTAACCTCCTGTCAATCTTTGGCATCCAGGCTCTTTGAAAACTTATTGAACAACAGATTTCTATAAAGTTACTAAACGGACGGGAAAGAACTATCTGCTCCTGAGGAGATCTCCAGTCTCGGTCAATTATTAAAAGCCATCATAAAACACACACATTTTCTCCCATTCAATGATGATTTTTCTATTGTTAAAATTATGTGCCAAGACTCTCAATAAATGTAAACGCGTTCAAGATTTTGACCTCCCCCAAAGAAACTGCGCAGTATAGTAGTGTTTTTGAAGATCATAGAAGAATAGTAGCTATTATTTTACGCATTTCACTTTCACATAGTATTTTGATTCGTTAAATATTACATTTGGTTGAATTCATAAATACACATTTCTATATTAAAATTTGGATAAATTTGTAAATGATTAAACTACCTAAAGTACTTGACTTTGTATAAACATCTACAATCCTACAAGCAGGCAAACAATACGAATTACGTTATGCAGTAATCAGTCAAACAATACGAATTGTGTTATACAGCAATCAGTCAAACAATACAATTTGTGTTATACAACAATTAGTCAAACAATACAAATTGTATTATGCAATACTCAGTCAAACAATACAAATTGTGTTATACAGAAATCAGTGAAACAATATAAATTGTGTTATGCAGCAATCCTATAATATGTCTCGAATTCTCAGTGTAAGTTTGAAAAGGTTATAAACCGCCAGTTCGAATTAATCAAGACGGCGAATATATTTTGGAAATTATTTCAAGATATATTCGTCAATATTATTATCATTAGTTATTAAATTATTGTTATCCATAAATATTAGGCGTACGATGCTATAATCTTAATTACATCTGAGCCCTTTTCTCTTTCCGAAACATCTACTTTAATAAAGTGGAAAAACCCGAACACGTGTAATTATTTGATTCAAATAAAAGTTTGGTAAAAAAATCCATTTAATTTTTTAAATAAGTTAATATAAAAATTTTAATATATCTGAGAATCTTACAAAAATCCATATAAGCTATGTATCACAGTATTTTTTTCAATGATGATGGTGGGATTCCGAAGTTCAAATCATTTAATCTAATTAGAATATGGGTTTCAATTGTGAGGGAAATGACTCACCAAGATATCTTAAACCTGTTGAAGTTTTAAGTATGTTGATATTATTTGAGGTGTTTACTCTAATCATTTTTAATATTTTACTACTGATAAGATTTTTAAAAATGTACATAATCGTCTAACACTTTTAAGAAAAATAGATTCTGTTTTGTCATCTTTTAAGCACATGAAAACTTCCCAATTAATTGTTTCTAAATATCGAAAATTGCAATAAGAACTAAAAATGCTTTCAGTGCTATTCCATATCAGACTGATGCCATCTATGCATACTAATACATTGAATTTAATGTACAAACATTTAAAGGGAAAGTGAATGAAGGCATATCACAAATTGTCTACTCCGACCCACAGGAAAGCACACGGAAAAATTTGAATGATCTGACCGCGTAACAGCAACACTAGCGGGGACTGTGGTTGAGTCCTAAGGGTCATCACCGGTCACGATAGAGTCTTTCCCTCATGTCATCCATGGAAGGGGCCAGAACCCCATCTTTTAGTGTACCCAATGGTTGCGAAAACCAACCACCATACAAGACGCTTCTCATCATCAATAACGAGTTGCACCCTAAATCGAATCAAGGTATAAATTAACTTCGAAGCGGAGAAGAATAGTAACTGTCTACTATTTTACGGTTCATTTATTACGATATACCAATTTTCATGAGAAAAAACAAATTGCATAATGTTAGAAACCCTTAGGATATGTTTCGTACATATTAGAATGTACAAATATAGCAAAAATGTCTATATTGATTGGCATGAAAAATTTCGATGAAGATTTCTTATAAGGCATTTAACATTTAAAAACAGATTTGAGCGATTACGCTTCAACCAATGAAATTTACGAGATATTCAGAAGTGTTAAGAAGTTAAAATTAATCCATGTTCCTACCTCCATTCAAACTATATTAAAGAGGATTAAACAGCATTACTTAGTTTCTGTTGAGTGTATGCTTAAATGGACCATTCTTGTATAGATATATCGTTCGGGTTGGATGATTGTATAGAGTGAAGACTAAGAGTATCATTGTTTAAATTGCATAATCATCCGAACGTAATTGCAATAGCAATTTAGGGAAAGGGGAATGAAGTGCTTTGGGAGTTTAACGAAAGAGAAAAGTGATTTGTCAAGACAATGAATGAAATTAAAGGGTTACTAATCGATAGCAATTAAAGAGCAATTCAGAGTAAACAGTTGAAATGTTTCTGCTTTCTTAGTAAAGACTCTTTTGAATTAGTTTTCAAATACCAATTTAAACTATGCCTTTTGAATTGATTTGTAGTTTTAAAGAGGAAAGAATTTCTGAAAAAAAAATAATGCTTCGTTTTAGAAGGGAAAAAAATAAAAGCTTTATTAAAACTGTTTTTAATAAAACAGAAACGTTTATCTGTGAATTTTAAAGTTATTAAAACTTTTTGGAATGATAAAAACATGTTTAAATATATAAAAAGTTTAAAAGTCTGAACTCATAAAGATAGCGTTTTATCTAGGTAAATAGGAAATATCTGGAGTAAAAGGTCTTTCTCCTCTTGCATATATTTAACATCTGGATTTTCAGGAGTCAGTTCAACAAAATGATTTTTGACTGTCCCTATAATTGAATTTTCATATTTTTCTCCATCAAAAATAAATGTCGTTATTAAATACACATCTGTAACCCTAACTTCTTTATCAGGTTAAAGTGGGAAAATAAAATACATAAAATTATTTTTTAAATGTCTTTTAAAAGTCATTTAAAAATTCAAATGCTTCTTGGACCTTTATCACAAAAATCTACTTGATATATGCAAAAAGTCTGGAGGAATTGGAAATTTATTTATGAAACGCATTACATTTGGTTTATTTTAAATTCTTCATACAACTGGGTTTTGTAATTTTGTTAAAATAGAAAATGTCTTCGGTAAGACAATTTTTTCAGCTTCCTTCCTTTCAGTAAGACGCTTTTTCCTTTCTTTATCATTTCGGTTTTCAGAGAGAGAGAGAGAGAGAGTTTTGAGAAGTATATTTTAGTTTTAGTTAGCAAGTGTACATCTTTAAATTTCAAGTATTTTATCGTTTAATTTTATAGAAAATTTAGAGACACACATAGCATGCTAAAATAGATACTAGATGAGAAGATTTTTTAAAGTAATCATAAAATAGCGTATAAATTCTAATACAATTTTATCTTTGCTTTATCTTTTAATTAATAATTAATCATGATTTTTAATATAAAAGAGTACAAATAAAATTTGGGGGAAGGACAAATTTAGTGAAATTTTGACTGAGTATATTTACTTTAAACATATTAATATTTAAAAGAAGTAAACAGAAACTTATTTCCAAAATTCCTTTGAAAAGGAAAATATGTATTAAAAATTCATTTCGACTTAAATGTAGTAATCCAAACCACAATTATCATGTTGGTAATCGCATTTTTCGAAATGCATTATTGGGAATGTCACATACTGTAGAATCAACTATTACATTCTAGAACCATTTCAGTTCGAGAAGTGCTGACCAAATCTCGCCGGAATGCTTGTAATCGAATAATTCACGTCCTTAGGCTTTTTTTAGTTATTCTTTACTTTATAGGAAATGTTGAGAATGATGTGATGCCGCCTTCTGGCTTTCTGTTAATTCTAACGTTCTAACAATTAATTAGAATTGATTTTGTAAGAAGAGCATATGATTTCTTTGCCCATCCCCATTTCACTTTTCCCCGATAATCTTTTTAAAAATGTTATCACTCAAACTTATATACGAAATTTTGTTCCATAAATCTATGAACTATTTTAAATCATACGAGTAGTCAATGAACAATTCTAAAGTCATCAAAAACTCTATTGAATTCCTTATTGCTAGTACTAGTATATATTGTCACTGCATTATCAAATCCCGAATCCCACCACTTTTTCTTTTGATATGCATATAATAAATAATAGAAAAAAAACCTGAGATTTATAACAATTTTTGATTTTTTCTGTACGAAATACTTCAAAAAAATTGATCTTTATGAACCAGTCAAAGTTCCCTGCTTTTTCAGGTTGTACTTGAAAGTAAATCCATAAATGTGATGTCATCATTTTTCTTTTCTAGTAAATAAAAAAAAATCTTATTTAATTTATTATCATTCTTGGAGAGAGTGAGGGATTTTAAATGGTTTTGATTCATCGTTCTCAGTAATTTTCTATTTGTTTCATTCGAATAAAAATTGTATTGTTCCTCTATATAAAGAAATACAAGAATAAAAGTAAAACTCTTCCTCGAGTATAACTTAAGTGTTTTTAAAGTATTTGTCTCTTTATATATCATGATGAAATTTGGAAGAAAAATGTAAAGATTTTCGTTATCTCATAAAATTTCGGAAGAGTAACCTTTTTATCAAACGTATTGGTCATGAGAATGGTGTTGAACTAACTTAATGCTATCTTTTTCAGCGTAACTGTCATCTATTCTACACAGAAAATTCAAAACAATATCTAATATTGAAATACCAAGACTAGCCTGAGATTTTTAGAATTTTGATATTTATTGATGTTTACGTGGATGTTAAATGTTAAAAAAACAGTGAGCCAAATGGAATGATGTTCTATGTTCATATTTTATAAAATGATTATTTGTTTTAGAAGTAAATAAAAATAATATATTTTTAGAAAATTTAAAAATTAATGAATTTTGAAAAAGTTAAAATATTTATTTGTGACAATATGCTTCTCAAATGAGTATAAATCAAAATTTCTTTTGTTTTAATTAATTAAATAATGTCCCTTTAAATTGAAAGAATTTAATGTAGCATTTTTTTTCATTTTCTTAAAAATATCATTTATAAATTGATATTTTTAAGTAAGTTAAATCTGTAGTTCAGAAAATTTTTCAGATATTTTTTTCTTAGTTCTCGTTCGAATATTATTATTTAGAGGATCTAAACTTCTTAACTCTATTCGTAAATAAGGACTAGGTACATATTCCTCTACATTTCAGTTTGAAGTGAAGGAGTATATTTTACTATTGTATGAGAAAAACAATCACCCACATGCAACTGAACTGTTTTAAATTATCTTCCAGTTTCAAAGGGTTAGTTCACCCCGAAATAATTAAAAGAAAAACAACGCTATTAAACATTCAATAGAACTTTAATCTTTCTTTGATAGTTGATAAACCATGATATTGGCGTAGCTTGGCCAAGTTTGGCTCTTGAGCCTACAAAATCCAAACTAACTAACTAACTAATGGTTGGCAAAGTGAAAGGAATTAAAATCTAAGATTTGAAAGGAAAAATAAAATACTTATTCATAAATTTAATGAAAATTTTGAAAGTCGTGAGTAAATTCAATAAAATTTTGTACTTTTAAAAAATCAACATAAAATTTATCTATAAATCCTTAATTAGGATTATACAATTTTTTAAAATTATCTAGGTAAATATTTGAATAAGTTTCAAAATGAAGATTGAGGATGAAAGGATTTTGGGGTAATTATGCATATTTTTCTGATTTCTATTGAATTAGAATTAGTTTAATTAAAATTAATTGAATTTAATCCATTAATTAAAAATTAGTTTAATTAATCAGGATATTCAGCACTGGAGAATTTCTAATTTTTAATGATTTGGAATGGCATTTCGTTATTACGCTGATTTTTTCTTCTTATTTTTGTAGATGATTATAGAATAATTTGACAAACATTTGAAGATAAGGAATTTGAGCGCTTATTGAAATAATATGAAATTCTAAGAAGTTAAATGAAAATTACTAATGTTTTTGGCTCAAATTTAAACCGAAAAATCTTTCCATAAAATTAAAAGGCTGTTATTTTTATCACTCGATAATAATAAAATATATAGATGGTCAGTCTTTAAGAACAAGCCAGTTTTTCCGGTATTTTCCTACCGTGCTTGCATAATAAAGAGTATTTTATTTTTTAATTTTGAACACTTGTTTAAAGAAATAAAAGTAACACGATAAACCTTTCTTCAATCAGTAAGAGGTCAAGAAAAAAATACTGTTTCAAATGTAGTTCACAATTTATGTAATAACAATAAGATAAACGTTTTAATACGAAATAGAAAAATTGTATTCAATTCAAAAACAATATTAAATAATAAGAAGTCCTTATTTGTAAAAAAAAAGAGTCATAGATTACATTTTTTTCTAAAACCATAAGCTCAAGTTTGAAAAATTATTCAATTTCTTTTCCTCTCAGATGAGCTCAAAATGTTTATTTCTGTATTAAATAAATATCATTCCAATAATCTTTCATAAAAAATAAATACATACGGTGCGCAAGCAATTGTAAATTTAAGTTCTAAATCTATAAGAATTACAGCTGTCTAATAAAAAAGACTTTTTGCTTCTGTTTTCAGAATAAAGCTGTTTCAATAAATCAGGGGGGGAAACTAAAAACATTAAATTATTTTTATGGTTCTTTTCATTCCGATGTCACAAATAATTCATTATAACACCAGATGTTATTATTTTCCTGAATTTATGCAACTGTTAAATAGAAATGGGTAAAGATACTTGTCGATTCTTTAACTATATACTTTTAAAATGATTGAAAAAAATTAATAATAATTACTGACAAGAGTGTCGAAACTTTGTTAAAATAAATGTAATTTAATTTTGGTAAATTGGTTTAAAGAATCGAATCGTTTGATGTTGTTATGTCTGGTAAGCTTAAATTAATTTCACAAATCATTTGGATATGTCCTTTATGTTTTGTACAAAAATATCAAGTAAGAAATTGAAGGAAATGAAGTTAAGATCCTGTTTGATCTTAACAGTTTGAGTAATTTAATTATAGCCAAAAGATCAATAACAAACATGCACTAAGACTTCTTACTTATAAAGAGAAACATTTTTCTAAAGCAAGACACACATAAAATGACCTATATAGTTATATGTTCCCAGAGTACATACATAATTATTTAGAACATTTCAATTGGTAATGCTTCAATGTTAGAGAAGAGCTTAGACGAAAGAACATTAAAAACACTGGAATTCCTTAATTAATACGAAAATCACCTGGAGTTCGCTTATATGTGGACGTATGGTGTAGATAAATAATCAGCAGGCCTCAGTGAAAAACAATAACGACCTTTATTCACACGAAGGCACCAACACAAAGACGATGAATAAGCAGACGACAAATATTCACTGCCGAAACGAACATAGGACAGCACATCAGCATACTACAGAAGGCTGTAGCCCACAAGTAGTAATCGACTAAAGAACTCAAAGAGGCCAGGAAAAATTGAGGAGAGGGGATCGTTGGAGTTTCGTTCAATGGTCTCTCCAGAGTGCTGAAGTTTTCTCTGTTTTTTCGCTTTAGTTGCCGACTTACCACCACACGATTGGTTACTCCTCCAACTATAAGTCGCTGTTTCCACAGTAGGCAACATGATTCGACACACAGCAGTTCAACACAAGTTTGAGTATAATTGAGTATATACTCCTGGAAGGCAGGCCGAGAACCTTCCAGGCCAATCAGGGCACATCTCGGTTTCTATTGAATTTCTTGAATTCTTGAAATTTCCAGTATTATCTATTTTGTAGCCAATGTTCCTAAATTCGTCACCAAGTCGCCAAATGGGGGCCAATTTTGTCGCCAAGTTCTCTGATCACTGATATAGCACCCGCTCAACGCGCAACAAGGGTGATCGTAAAACAGTTTTTCTTTCGACGACGCTGTTCGTGCTGAGAAGCAAAAATACTGGCTTATAACAATATACTTGATCCACCAAAACTGAAAAGACCATGCGTTGATTTATTAAAAGCTACTCAGAAGAGGAAAATCCTTTAAGAATGTAAAAATGACAAAAACGGAAAGAATACGAACAATTTTTTTCATGTAAGCTCTTAAGAGTTCACCACTATAACTAAAAAAATTATCTGAACAATTATAACTTTTTGAGAAATTATTAAAAAGAGAAAAAATTCAACTATACCTATTTTCAAAATTTTTTGCAATTATGATTTATTTGGTGAATATGTTTTTATTTAATTTTATCTTTTTATTGTTCAATATTGATTCAATATTTTCTGTGGTACAGAAAATACTTATAATCTGCGACTACAGACGTTCAAAAATATGGATAGATATCTGGGAACATTGACAGCAAATGTTCCTTTATTATTAATAGGTTTGAAAATCTTCTTGGGAAAAACATGATAGAGATGAATTTGACAATGATTAATTCATCCACTTATAAAAATTACAATCAAAAATATCACAGTGAAGTTCTTTTTAATTACTTAACATTTCTTATTACTTAATTTATTCTTATTACTAAGTTATTCTTACTCAATTAATTTTAATAACTTACTTATTATTTCTTATTACTTAATCGCCGCTACTTTCATTCGCACATTATACAAATTTTAATTAATAGTTACAGCTTAATTGACAAATAAGTTTTATAATTTTAGTTCCAACATTATTATTAAATACAAAATGTTTTAACTTCATCGAGATAAAACAGTATTTTGTCATATATAAAAAGTCATCATCAAAAGTAATCACTATTAAAAAGGTTAACTTATTTATTGAAATTCACAAATAAATTTTTCTAAATTCTTGCATGACTTGAAACTATACTTTTACACTTTGATTCAAATAATAGCCCTCAATAGAAAGTAAATTATTGCTCTTTCACAGAAAGCCATAACCATTAAATATGCTCATCACTATTCATTCAAAGAAACAGTCATCAGAAATGTTTGAGATATTTTACGCATTATGTGCTTACGATTTAATCAAAGGTTGTTGTTAGGTATAAAGGGAAGAAACAAGTAATGGCCGAAGTTTCCTGGAAGATGTCCGCAAATCGGTCACATTACCGATGACATTCGCAGCTGCCGCGTATTTTCTGCATTATTTGATCTTTTTCTTTTCCTTTCAGCTGTAACGAATTTCAGTAGAAAATGGCTTGTGTGATGCAGTGAAATAAAATAAATGTACGCTTTCACCAACTTCATTTTCATACGACAACTGAGTGAAATATGTTGTTTATTTCCTCTTTGTGTTAAAAAAAGAACAATTTGAGGAAGCCTCACTGCGAAAATGTATTTCTAAGAATTATGAGCAGGAATGGATGGAGATTGAAATAAATAAAACTTTCATATAACTGTTATCAAAGGTTATAGTTTCAAATTGAATTTATATATATATATATATATATATATATGAACCAATCAGAAAATAAATTTAATTCATTCATACTTCTTTTGTTCGTTTGCAGATGTAAATACTTTTTGATAAGGAATTATTTATCTCTAAAAATATCACTAAATCAGTAAATCTGTTGTTGTTACTTATGGCACTTACCATATTAGCAAGCCCCCGTTGATACAGCAGCAGATTTAAGCCGAAAGGAGCGTCTCTTGTTTTTGAAGTAGCGCCAAATAGGGCCAAGAGTACGACTTAGCTGCACATACACCACATTCGCTTGCACAATCCCTTTTTACAGAGGGGCAAATTCACTCATCAATAGCACACAGAAGAACAGCCATGCCCGAACCGGGACTCCCAGAACACAAGAAAGACGCGCTACCGCTGCGCCAGAAAGCCGACAAATCAATAAATCTTGCAAATATTATCGAAAGTATCTTAGAAACGTCTTCATTCTAAAGAAAATAATTTAGTTCTTTTTTTATATAAAAGTTTACAAACAAAACTATATTTTATTACCTCCTTTTATTACTTGTATATATAGAGTATACAATGAGATAATATACTAAGGGAAAACATACTTTTAATTCCCATTTTAACAAACATTGAACATTTTAAAACAACATTTAAGGCAACGATGACTTGGTGGTAAGAACTCGGTTTTGGAGCCGGATATGTTTTTGGGTTCAAATCCCAAATCCACGGCAGAAACATCGAGGTTTTCGGGTTCAAATTTCAAATTCCACGGCAGAAAAATCTTGTAAACGGTCCTGTTGCACACTAAATTCGCCTGGACGAAACATCCTCTCGCTGGTGTGGCGTTGAAGCTTGGAGAGGGAGTATCAGCTCAAGTGTCATCCTCGTTATCTGCCTGCTAATCAAATTTACGACGTATGTCCCACAATATCCATAGTGTTTCAAACGGAGTGTTAATTTAGCTAAACTAAGACAATATATAATCTCTCTCCTCTATTATCCGATAAAAAAATAATATATCGTATGCATTATTGATGAAAGGCATTCTTAGGTTCCTTCATAGAAATCGAAGATGTTTTTAAGAATATTTTATTTTTTCTTTAAGATATTTGGAGATACTAACTTTCATTATTATTATTAGTAGTAGTTGCAAAATGTATTAGTGAAAAATAATATTCTCAATAGCATTAAACAAAATGAACTTTGTCTTATATGACACCAATAGAATTCTTGAACTATATTTAATCATTTTCGTCCTTTTTTTTCTTCTTATTATTTACTTTTAAGAGAAGATATGAAGTGTTAAAAAATTGTCTACATCATTCTTTTTTGTATTAATTCAAAGACATAAGATACTATGAATGGAGAGGAGATCAGATATTGAAAATCTTTAAAAAATTTATAAAATATGATTATTTTGTTAAAATCATTAAAAAACAGTTTAACTTAGTTATAAAGATAGTAAGAAAATTAAAAAAATTTTAAGGTATAATATACTTTTATCTTCTTTTCATTTCTTTTATTTCCTTTTATGATTTTGGTGGTTATAATTTTTAAAAATCTTTGTCCAGGTTTTTATTTTGTTTCTTTATTCAGCAAACATCACTTCCTACATGTTTCATCTGAATACAGTTAAAATAAATTAGTAAATTAAATTGTATTTCATGTTGTGCTTTCGATAGTAAAAATCGTTGTGGTTACTTGGTGGAAAGGTCGCAGCTTAGAAGGTTTCAGATTCGAAACCCGGTTCCGGCGAAGGATCTTCATGTAATTGGATCTCGGACACGTTATATTCGTCTGGATCAAACAATCTCTCACTTGTTTGCGGTAGGACCTTGGAGAGGGAGTGTCATCTCAGGTCCATTCCTCGTCTTTCAAAGCGGTTAAAAATGACGAGGACAGTCTCAAAATAGTCCTAGTCTTGCTTTAAAATGGGAAATTATAATGACTAAACTTTAATAATAACAAAGTAGAAAGCAATATTTTTTGTTTGTTTTATCATCATATAATTATTTTCAAGCTGACTTTTATTTGTTAATTTTTCCATTATACGTTCTCTCTCACTTCCTTAGTAGGTACGTATGTACATAAATATACAAAAAATAATATTAGTCTCAGAAAAACTTTCTAGGAAATAGTAATTTATTTTTTCATCTTCAGAATCATTATTATTCTATTTGTTCATCTTATTCTACAATTTCTTTTTAGTTGTTTTGTTACTTTATTCATGACCGTTAACAAAAAAAGACCCTAAATTCTGCCGAAAATCATTTAAATAGCGTCTTTATTTATTTAATCATTGAATTTTTGCTTCCATATTTTTCAAATTATAGAACTTCCCTTCAAAAAATAAAAACCTAAAATTGAGCATACTACAATGCGCTCTTCTGAGCTTTTTTATTCTATGCAGAAAAAAAATTGTGCATTAATTGAATGTTGATAAAAAAATATTGAGGCCATTCATGGAGAATCGTCAGATCTTTGAATGTAGTCCTAATTTAATTCCGAATCAATAAAATTGTTGTAGGTGACCCGAATCTGGCGAATGATTAGATTGGATAATCAAAAGAATGTTCCTTGACATGGCAATTTGGAAACATTCCAAAATGAGTATTTGGGATGCAAACGGATTAAAATAGGAAAGATCAGTAGCAGGAACATATGGAATATTTGTATTTTAAATACCCACCATTCAGTCTTATATGAATTTTATTTTCTTGGGATACTATTAAGCGAGAATATATTCTTTTAAAATTAATTGCAGACATTTTATATTTAAGTATTATTAATTTTTAAAAATGCAAGAAATAATAACGATTTTAATTTCACTATTATAGCGATATGTTAGAGGTTATTTTCATAATGACATTTTTATAGACTAATTTATAGTCTAATATTAGTCTATTTTTAAGACTTATTTATAGTCTGTTATTAGTCTATTTATTTTTATAGACTAATTTATAGTCTATTATTAGTCTATTTATTCTTATAGACTAAAATTTTTTCAATACCAAAAGTATATTTTTAAGTACTATCAATACTGAAGTGAAAATTGTTCCTATCGGCCAAGCGCATCGTGGCTCAGTCGTTTAGTCGACGGACTGGTGAGCGGGAGGTTGCGGGTTCGAACACAAACGGGTAGGTTGTCAAGTAATAACAATAAATTTTATTTCAATTATCTTTATGTAATTATGCAAATCTATGTCGATTATGTAAATTAAGTTCCCAACTTTCTGCGAGCCTTCAAAGTCTGGGAGGTTCCTTAAAAGTATATAAGTAGTTGCTGAAAGAACTAGAGATCAGGATAAAGTCTTGAGTGCGTTCATTTCCATTGGCCTTACTGCATTTACCTCAACTATGGGGGAATACTTTTAGAAAAACTGAAATGAAATGAATGGATAATCTAGAGAAATTAATAACTTTTTGTCAATTGACTTTTAATGCTTGGTTCGACGTGCTTAAGAAGTAAGTAAAATTAAACAAATTTTTCTTCAAAAAGAAATTGAATGAAAAGTTCTGAGTTTCTTTAAAGGTTAGTTATCCAAAATAATCATTCATGAAGAAAATTTTATGTTTATTGATCATGTATTTTTAATAATATTTTTGGAGACTATAATGTAAACTAAAAACTGATTCTTTAAAGTAATATACAATTAAAAATTTCGATACATTTTTAGCTAGATTCGGTTTAGAACACGAGAAATATTTTTGGACGGATCTCGTAATTTTGAATTATATATTTCCTGTGATTTCCCTTTAGGTAAACAATAAAAGGATATCGTCTGATAGTTTCTTGTTTTTTTTTTAATTGAACAGGAATCTTATATATTTCTTTAGTATTCTAACATTTAAAAAGATTTTTTTCTTCTTATTTTTGTAAACCTTTTTGTGTTTGAATAGATAATATAGATAGATCTAGATAGATAGATAGATAATAAGATCCATAGACATATGAATAATATATAAATATATATATATAAGAAAAAATATATATATTGAATTTTACAGAATTAACTAAAGATAATAAATATAAAATTTGATAATTTCAATAAGATTACTTTAGCTAATTCTCTTCTATTTAAATTCAATTATGCTTAGATGATTCTTTCCTAACATTTCGGTTTTATGAAAGTAAAAATGTACAGTCTTGATTTAAAATATCAACAAGAAACAGAGCCTAAAGTAAAGGAGAATTTTTTAAAATTAAAATTGTGAAAGGTAAGAATCATATTAAAGCACTGTATCCAAATAAAGGAAGTCATATATTCAAAATTCAAGCTATCGTGGACACAAATTTATTGAAAGCAAAAACGTTATTTCTTTTATTATATACTATAAATCCTAGTATGTCGCTTATTAATCTAATCTAAAGTAAGAGCCTTGAATCTACTACATTCTTTGTTGCATTTTCATTATTAAAAATCAAATTTTTAGTAGCATTTTTATCACTTATAAATTTTTCTCATCTCCTTCCGGTTTTTGTTTGCAATTTTAAAGAACATTTCATTTTTTTTTAGAATTCAAGGATCTTGTCTTAAGTTTTCTAAATTCTTCCTTAACGAATATTGCACATGAATTTAAAAAAATCAGAATAAAAGGGGCACATTGAAAGGCAAAACTTTTAAAGTAACATTGCTTCGCAGCACCTATTTTATATGCAGATTAAATGGAGGCCTGTCAGATATATGAAAACACGAAGTACATGGTTAATTTGGTAACCGCATTAAATAAATTAACTAAGAAAAACTTTCGGGAGAATAAAAACATTTTAACGTAACATTTTTGAAAAGAATTAATAAGATGTTCTGAAGATTATAAACATTAAACGTAAAATGAAGGAAAATAAATGCTTTGCAGCTTAACATTTTCAAAATATCATTTACATGCACTACGACTTATAAAAATTTAAGAAATAAAACAAGCCAAGAGAAGAGCTAAACACATCATCTCTTCGAAAGGAACTCTCGTACTGAACACTTCTATCAGTTTGAAAAGCTTGAATACTTTAGAAGAATGCGCGGGGAAAGAAAGAGCTTAGATTCCCTGCCTTGCCTTTGTACTCAGTTAAAATGAATAATTTTAACACTTCTTTTTCACAACTTCACGAAGGAATTTTTTTAAGGTAAGGAAACACTAAAAGGGAACTTTACAACAGTTGCATACTTCATTACCAAATGCATAGAAAGTTCTTTAGATTAAAAAAAGATATTACCCACGAAAAAATACTCAACTTCGGGTTCTATATAAAGTTTTACTATGCTTCTAGAAATTGGGGCAAGGGAATTAAAGTTTTAGTTGTTAAACAGACAAGTAGTACGGTTTTATTTTTTATGTATTGAGGCTATGCAATGCTCATTTTTCCCATGAAAATGTCTAGTTTGATGTGCCATATTGTATATTTTTGTTAACTACTCCCAAGTACTTTTTTTGTTCGATAATGTCCTTATATATTAAAATTTTAAGACTGGAAAGTTATTACTGCTCATTATTTTTCAGTTTAATATAAAAACGCTAATCTTTTATTCAAGCAAGGAGCAGTAAACTTAACAATTTTCCTAGTTTCAAAGGAACTATTTTCAACCATCTGAAAATTGCCTGAAAGTGTTTTATCTGTTTTTTAATTCATTTATCAAACACATCTTGGTTTATTAAAAATCATTTTCACTTCTTATAAAACTTTTTAAAATACACTATACTTTAAATTTTCAATAAATAGTTATTTCCAATAATAATAATAATAATAATTATATTATTATTATAAAATAATAAACCGTTTCTTTCAGTAAAAAGTCTGATTGATATTGAATTGCATTAAAAAAAAGCGATGTTCAATCCTCAAAATATAACAGCACAGTCAAATTTCATTGTATCGAAAAAGTATTTTTGGATTCGTTTAATCTGCACATACACTGAAGTGACAAAAGTCATGGGATGACTGTTAATATCGTGTCGGTCCTCCTTTTGCCAGGCGAAGTGCAACAACTCGACGTGTCAGGGAGTCCACAAGTCGTTGGGAGTCCTCTGCAGGAATATTGAGCCATGCTGTCTGTATAGACGTCCATAATTGTGAAAGTGTGGATGGTGCAGGAGTTGGGGAACGAACGGACCTTTCGATAATGTCCCATAAATGCTCGATGGGATTCATATCGGGCAATCTAGGTGGCCAGATCATGCGCTGGAATTGTCTGGAATGTTCTTCAAACCAATCGCGAACAGTTCTGGCGCGTTGACATAGCGCATTGTCATCCATAAAAATCTCATCGTTGTGTGGGTACGTGAAGTCCATGAATGGCTGCAAGTGATCTGCAAGCAGCTGAACATAACCATTTCCAGTCAATGATCGGTTCAGTTGTACCAGAGTACCGAGTCCATGCCATGCAAAAACAGCCCACACCATTATGCAGCCACCACAAGATTGAACAGTGCCTTGCTGACAGTTTGGGCCCATGGCTTCGTGGGGTCTGCGCCACACTCGAACTCTACCATCAGCCCGTAACAACTGAAATTGTGACTCATCTGACCATGCCACGGTTTTCCACTGGTCTAGGGACCAGTCGATATGCTCACGAACCCAGGAGAGTCGCTTCAGGCGATATCGTGCTGTCAGTAAAGGCACTCGAGTCGGTCTTCTGCTGTTATAGCCCAAGGAAGACAAATTTCGCCGCACAGTCCTATCAGACACGTCCCTCTTTCGTCCCACATTGAATCCTGCAGTTATTTGACGAAGTGTTGCGCATCTATTAACATTGACCATTCTACACAGACGTCGGCGGTCTCGGTCGTTAAGTGCAGGTGGTCGCCCACTGCGCTGTCCCTGATGGGATGGGATGCCTGAAATTTCCTACTCTCGGCACTGTTGATACTGTGGATCTCGGAATATTGAATTCACTAGCAATATCCGCAATGGAATGACCCATGCGTCTAGCTCCAACTAACATTCCACGTTCAAAGTCTGTTAATTCTCGTCGTGCCGCCATAAATCATGAAAAACCTGTTCACATGAATAACTTGAACACAAATGAAAGCTCTGGAAAACGAACTGCGCATTTATACTTTTTCGCTACGATACTACTGCCATCTGTATATTTGCATATTGCTATCCCATGACTTTTGTCACTTCAGTGTATATACACAATAAGGTCCAAAACATTCCTTATATAATGTGGTATTTCTTAAAAACAATTTTGTGAAATAAAAATGTAACATTTTCTCAACTCATATATATATATATATATATATATATATATATATATATATATATATATATAATGAGTTGAGAATATATATATATATATTCTAAAATTACTGAATCAGCTGAAAACTCACAAGTTCCCACACAACGAGTGAATGGATAAAGTATTTCTTACCTAAACAAATTCTTCTAAATGATCCCAATGATACCCTGACCTAATTCGACACGTTTAGAGAAATTCTTATTAAAATCTCAGAGTATATATTTACTAAGATCAAATTTCCAGCACCTTTTCTTCATTTCGTCTTGTGTCGTTCTGTGTGGTACTCGTCACTTCTGCTTTTACATAATTTGTGCAGCACGTGATGCATTAAAGCAAACTTAATAATTCGAAGTCTTCTTTTCTGACTTCGACCACGACACTATTTCAAAAATTATGCTTACATTTATATATTTGGAAATGGAATTGCATTCAATTGCATTAAATGTTAAGAAAACTTCTGCCAAATAAAAACAAATCCACTTTCTCCGTTTTTCTCTTGCAATTACTATGCAAGGGTAATTCATCATTCGTCATTGATTTTCCCCATCTCTTTTTTATCTGAAGCTCGTTATAATATTTATCATATTTATCCATTTGTATTAAACATTTTTACTTCGATTATTAAATTATAATTCCTCTATTTTCTGTGGAATGTAGTTGGTGATTACATGACGAAGTTTTATGATAAAATTTACACTATTCATGATTTGAAATGAACCTTATGGGAAATTAGGTTTTAGTTTGGCTTATTAAAATTAATTTTAAAATTGTTATTTATTATTTAAAATTAGGTTTTCATAATCACTAATTTGGCCGTATTGTAAACGGTGTAGGAAATTATTTATATTTACTTTAAAAAATTTAATTAAGGACTTAATAATCTATACTGTTTTCGCAGATTAGAATATTAAGAACAAGCGTTCATTTATTGAACTATTGGCTTTAAATAATTATTGTTTTAGCTAAAATCGGGAACTGCTGCTGTTTAGGGGGCCGGTTTCCGGCAAAATACATGACTTCCTGAGAAAAGACGTTCCTCAAAAATTCTTTCAGATTGTTTCAAAACTTTTCGAACTGTTTCTTTAAAATATTTTTCTTATTTATTCGAGATATTTCTTTTAAACTTTTTGGTTATTTTGTGTTGTATTTCGCTAACCGAATTTTTATAACGTAATCTTTTATAAAAATTCAGAATTAAATTGGCATCTAACTTCTGTATATAGGTTATATTCTTTATTTGTATATAGTTTCATTCTGCAAATTATACTTTGAAGGTGGCATAAGCTATATATTATTTTCTTAGCAAATATTGTCAAAAAGCGTTTCAATGTGTTTTTCTTCTGAACTTTCTAATTTCTAAATGAAATTTTTGCTTGAACTTGAGAAAAAAATTCTTCAATTCTAAATCTCAGTTAATATTGGTAAAACAATAAAATGGAAGTATCAAATATTTGCTTTAACAAAAATTTAGAAACTGTAAAGGAAGACCGAAAACAGGAGCTAAAATTCATGTAGTTTGTCTGTATTAATTATATTAATAGTTGAACCTTCTAAGTAAAATTATTATAGTAATAATAGACTCTATCACGTTTATAGTGAAGCTGAAATCCGTTAATGCCTCAAGATACCCAAAAATTAAGAACATAAAATTGTCGAATTTTGATCTTTCAAGACTACGTGTATAAACTTTTATTCCTTAACATCATTCATACTGCTAATTTTAAGATTATATTTTTATCTTCTTTAATCTGAAATGCTGAACAATTTTGGCTCTCCAGATTTAAAAAGCACTATTTCTTTAAGAAGCAATTAATGTTGTAGTGTATGCGATACCCGTCGAATCCGAATCTGGTTTCCAGAATCATATCCGCTTCTGCAAATATTCACTTAGAGTTTAGCATTTAATGACTTCATGATAGCTAGATAAGGGAAGACTGACTTTTCAAAATGTAGTTTTAATACTTATTTTAAATCTTTTACATTTTTTCATATGTTAAAAGCTATTTCGATTTATCTTCGCATGTTTCTACAACTGTTAATCTTTTTCTTCCATTCCCTCTGTTTCAATTATTGTTGTTCTATTTCTTTCTATTATTCTATTTTATGATAGAATATTATAATTTTGCTTGGAATATCAATTAACAATGCATAGTTCATGATAAATAATTATATAAATGTGTGTTGTTTAATTATATTGTTTTGAAACTCATATTGTGGTACATTTCAAAATCTTGGCGTTAATATAACCAATTAATTCTGAAATTATTTTGTAATTTTAAAAAGAATGATTTTCTAATGGGGCTGTACATTGGTTTGCATCGATAAAAATAAAAAGCCTTTTTTCTCTCTATTATCATTTTTCATTCTATTGATATTCTTTAAGAAATCATATTTTTCGAAATTAGCTATGTTCATTCGAAGTTGAAACATAGTAATCTATGAATATCCCTTTAAAATAGGATAATACATGCTAATATTGAAATAACTGAAATTCGATAAACGTTTTCTTCTTATTTATCGTTTGAAAGTAGAAATTATTAAAAAAAATCTCTTGTGAAAAGTATTTATTCAAAATTTGATGGTATTAAAATTAATTTTATTTATTACATTTACTCATCTTTGTTATGATTTTTTCAAATATTAGACTCATGAAAAGTTTTCAAAGCTGATAGATCCTTTTCAGCCCTGTTTTTGTTACTGCAGGTTAATGGTTGTCTTATTCACTTCAAAATATTTGATAAAATAATGCTTTTGCTATGCTCCTTATTAAAAAATAAAGAATGAAGAAAATGACATTCTAGAAATTTCTTTCCCCTGTACAAATAGAGGCATGCTTTGTCAAAGAAAATCATAATGGAAACGAACCCGGTTTCCTGCTTAAACTTAAAAACATATCACTGAAAAAGGAAATTTCGTTAAATTATTGATGAATAAAGTATTAAAGGCAAAATTTAAAATAATCTGATTACATTTATTTGCTGAAAAATGTTAGTAATGCTATAGTTCACAAGTATCTATATAAGAGTTATTCCAGCCTGCAAGAAAAGTACTAACTAACTATTATTATTTACCATAAATTTATGTATGCGCTTTATTTCAATTATAATATCTCTGTTGGGTACCTATGAATTTTGAAAAACCTAAAGCAGAAATAAGCGTTAGATACAAAATATAAATATAAATTTTGGGGTAAATATTGAGATTTTGGTTTAGTCTAACTAATAATAATGGTTTCATTTTAACTATTTTCTGAATTACTTATATCTAATCTGAAAAGGCAATTCTATTCAGTGTTTATTTCGAGAAAAATAAATATAATTAGAAAATTTTCTAACAAAATGGTGTTCAAAAAAGTGTTTGATTGCATTTCATTTATTATGTATAATTATTGAGATTCAAATAAACAAATTTTCTAATTAATTTACTTTAGCAGACTAATTTTATAATTTTACTAATAATTTGCCTTTTTATTGAAGAATTTCTTTTGTTCATTTAAAGTGCCAATTTTCGGAGCATTTATAAACTTATATCTCTTACGTAAGGGTAACATTTATAACATTTCAGGGGTTATAAATATTAGCTTTCCCTTTGATAAATTCTTATCAAAGGGAAAGCTAAATGATAGCTTTGTTGTCTTATCAGTTTTCATACTACCCATAAAATTTCCCTTTGATAAATTCTTTATTCGAAAAGTAAACTTTCTAATGTGTACTTACTTCATTATTTGTTTTTGCATTGTGTAGCTATCATTTACTGTACTGATCAATTTTTTCACCAATATTTCTTATATGAAAATTTCTATATCTTTTTCCATTTTGTGGATTCATTTATAAGCAATATTTTCACAATTTTATTGTTATTTGATTCTTAAATTGAAATAGCTTTTTTATGCAAGGTGACCCCAAAAAGTGGAATAAGTGTTTATTTTCTAATTCATTACATTAGGTATATATTTTCCGTTACAAAGCCTCAAAAATAATAGGCTATTGAGGGAATACGCTTAGAATTCTGTAAAAGTTGGTAGTTAATTTTTTGTAAAAAAATAGATTTTTATTGACTCTTTGTAGGATAAAAACTCTCTTTATGACATAGATTTCTGGATTCAGTTATCTTTTGCAGAAAAAGTACAGATGACCTATATTTTCACGTGACAATTCTATTAATTCTGACACAATTCTATTTGAATACACTGATCGCTATTTAAGGTATTGCTAAACAAAATGAGAGCATTGAATAAGTTTATGAAAGCTTTAACTACGGAAATTTATCCCCATCTTTCCCTCCAAAAGTTATCCTTTAGATGACTGATGCTTCTCTTTAAATTATAGCAACATTCGTATACTCAAATTATTGAGAAAGGAAGGACCTGAATCTGCTTGAAGAAGAACCAAATCGTAAAACTTTAGGCTTTGATGATAATATGATTGTAGCAATTCACGGAGCCCAGTTACTGTGAGGATGCCAGTTATTACATTAAAATATTCTGTATATTGTTATATCTTTAGAATACTGAGTTCTGATCTAAGGGTTTATAAATTAACATAAAAAAATTTGAAAAATAATCCAAAATACTTATGTCTGCATTAGCGAAAATAAGAATCCTGTAGTTTACAATCTATAAACCATTCGATCAATATAGTTCCTAAAAAACGCGGACATTGTGAAAATATAAAGCTTCTATACTGCAGCTTGGCCAGAATTCGATACCATACCCCTAAAACATTAGCATTTCAAAGCGTCTCTCATTACTGAAAAATGCCATTCTTTTGAAAAGCTTAATATCGCGCATATAATTGCGATAAAAGATATTTATTTTCTTTCTCGGTGATCCATTATTTCTCTTAGATATATGAAATGATTAACTTTTCTAATTTCGATTACCTCTTTAATAATGTTCAAACTGCAGCTTTCAACTAATAAAAAATGAACAAAAATATTCATGACGAACTAAAATCTTTTAAATTTTGTTAATTAATGATGTGCTACTATTTGGATATTTGCACATGATAGTTTTTCTGTGCTGAATAATTTACACTTCTTAAATAAATATTTCCACTGAACAAATATTTACACTTCTAATATAAATATATGTGATTAAACCCTAAAAATTTAAATATAATACATCTTCTAATTATGTAGATAAAAACTGAATTTATTGTATAAATGAATAGAAAAGAAACATTACATTCTTACCCTATTGGGGGAAGGGGGTGAATATTTTTAAAATTTCCATTTTCGATTTGCACAGTTCTTGCCTTCTCTCTTCCACTTTATTCAATAACATTTATATGTAGATGTAGATGTACAAGTGCAATACTTAGAGAAATAAAAGTTTTTTTTCAGGGGGGGCTTCAAATTTTTTCTGAATTAGGAATTTTTTCTATTGCTTACTGAATCCCCTTAGCTTTTAATTTAACTTTGACCCACAGTATTTTTTTATCTTTCTTACTGCTCTTTGAAAGTAGTGGTATTATTGTATAGGTAGAGCTTCTTCATTTATAAATAGAGCATTTATAAATAGGGCAATTATAATATTTCTGTCTTTATAACTTAGTAATTTGTAGATCTCTTGAGTTCCAAATTATTTTTTTTGTGTGCATTTAAGTTTCTTGTTACAGACATTGCATTTAAATATAAATAACCATTGATTATACACGATACACATATCACCATTCTACCGCATTTTTTTCATGCATAACTGCTATTCCTTTAAAAAAATTCTATTGACCTTAAATACCAGCGACAGTTGTGAGAAATTTTATAGCAAACTTTTTGTTTCGAGATTAAAGCATAGATAGTTGTACCGGAACTCGTTACTACTGAAAATATGTCTTTACAAATACAAGCCCAGTGAAATACAGTCTCTAAAAATTTGTTTTTCAAAAAATATGGTACATAACTGTGTCTTTCTTTTCAAAAAGATGTACCAAGGCACTTGAAATAAAGGAAGAATTTGATATACACATTTACAACTGTCTCCTGTCCTCTGAAATTTTTTTTAAATTTTCAAATATTTTTAGAATAACAATCAAGACGAGTGGGCTCATACGTCATATATAGTTAACCTTGTCACCTATAGTTAATCTAATCATATGATATATAAAGAATCCCCAGACGCTTTCAAGTTTTGATTAATAAGTATTCTGATGGGGAATTTGTTCTGGGGGACGTTTATCTTACATATTCTTAAGAAAATATATACTAAATTAGAAAAATGGTTCCATTAAAATTGAATGGTTCCATTATGATACAGGAACCCAGACAAAGAGGATTTTCACTGGCTATGTAACAGATAATTTAATACTTTTTTGTTTAAAAAAACTGCTTTTGAAACAACAGAAAAATGTCATTAAAAGAAAAGTTTACTTAGCTTCATCACTTTAAAAAAACGCTTTTAAAAAATAGACAAAAGTGCTAAAATTAATTTGAAATTAAAATATGAAAGATAATAATTGATATTTAGATTATAGCTGCAATAGTTTCATTATAATGAAGTGTTTTATAAGGCATTTAATTCCTTAGCTTGTATCGATAATTTTTAAAAGACAGGTTTTTATTGTTTTAAAAATAAAATAAAATTCAAGTTTTAATCTTTGAAATTTTTATAATTTTTATTTTAAAATACATCCATACAATCACAACAAAAGTTCAATTCCTTTGTTAATTTCTCTGAAAAAAGAAATATGTACCGAAGCTTGTGAGGAAAATGAATTCAAACCATGAGATGTATCATGTTTAATATGGCTGATAACATTAAAAAAAATTGAGTAGGTAAAATTCATTTAATAGTTGATAATTTCCACAGCGATGGTGCCACAGTAATGAGGATGAGAAGGTTCTGGTACGGTGGTTGGTTCTCGCCACTGGAGGGGGTCAGAAATTCCAGAATTCTGCTACCAATGGCGGGAAATGCATGTAATAGGGAGGGCTGTATTGTGGTCAGTGATGACCTTTATAATTCAATCATAGTTTCCTCTAGTGTTGCTACTGCAGTGGTCCGATCAATCAGATTTATCCGTATTCCTTAAGATCGGAGCAGAGTGGGCCATTGGGAAAATGCTTGATAAAGGTAATCATTTTATGTTCTTAGCATAGATAAACGTTCATAATTGCTGGTATAAAAAAACAAAAAATATTAAATAGATTTAACAAATAGAAAATATTTTATATATAGCGGAATATTGAATCAAAATTATTATATTTTTTGAAAACGAACCAAATTTAAGTGTTCCCGTGCTTTAAAATTTCTGATACTTATGGTTCCGTTTATTTTACTTAATTAATATTTTTGTGATATGGAATTTTATTCATTCACTAATTTCATGCATGTATTCATGTGATATTTTTGTATCATTCAAAGCACTTATTAGCATATATCTGAATTTTTATGAACTCATTTAACGTATCTGTAATCTATTTTATCATACTATAACAATTACATGAATTTTAACTTTGACTGGAAACGATGTTGTTCAAAGATTGTATATAAATGAAATTAACATTTTGCACTTTAACATAAATAATTGTTAAGGAGTAAGGCTCCACTAATTTTTTTGTGCTTCAGAAAATTCTAATTGGCGAATAGAATGGAATTGGCATAGATAGCAGATGACGCGAAATTATTTTCTCCTTTGATTCAATATTTGAATAGCTTATGCACACACACAGTACCTGTTCGCTTTATTGCAGTGTATTGAGCATCGCATGAGAGACATAAGTAAGAGCAAGTCAAATATTTCCTATCAGATTAAGAACCAGAAGCATCCATGCCATTTATGGATCTCGAAAATTTAAGCTTTCTGCCTCTAGGTGTGTGCATAATACAGAGAAATAAATTTACATAACAGGAAACCATCATTACTTGGTCAATAAGTAATTTATCCTTAAAACCACATTAAATTTTAATGATAATCCAAGTTAAAATATAGTTTTGAATATAAATATTTAATGAAATCAAAATCAGACAATTCTTCTTAAAACAATGATAGTTGGATTATATTAACCTTTTGGATTATATTTGCCTCTTGCGCACCATTCAAGATGGAGCCTCATTTTGAAATTTTATTTATTTATTTTTCAATTTTGATTATTGGAAATACCTACAAAATGGTAAAAAGACGGAGAAATTCAATTTTAAACACACACACATACAAGTTTGGAGCAATAAACAAACCCTTGTATATTGAATAATTATGCATCGAATTACTTTTCCGATTGAAAAGGGTTAATACAACTTGCACCGGTTCGGAAACAGTTCTTAGTTTTGTTACTACAGATACTGTGTAACTTTTGTTAATTTATATTTTTAAAAAAATTCAAAATGTTACTTTTTTTTCTCATTTCTTTTAATAATAAATGTAGGGTTTTTTTTTTAAATAATAGTCACGGATTTCCTTTCAAGCAACTCTCAAAAGAACCAAGATTATAATTTTATTCAAAATTGATTTATATTTTGACTAATCACTTAAAATATTTTTATCATCATAAAGAGAAATATTGGTGATTTGAATAACTACAAAATTTTGATGTTTAGCCCAATTCCAAAGCATTTTTATTTTAAGGCAATTTTTTATACAAAGTACATGGAGTCAATAATTAAACGATTCTACTTTAAAGTTGTCTACAGGTGAAACTATTGTTCAGAAAGTTATGAAATTTTGGATAGGACATAATGAAGGGATGCGCATTTGTTTGAACGAAATAAAATAAAAAAAAATGTTGAAAATTTCGCCACCTGGAGCAGTTTTTCAAATGAATTAAACATTAAGAATTTTTGACAAATTTAATTACAACAAAACATGTTGAACATGACGGCCATCATTTCTCGCTACCATCTAGAATCGTAAGATAGCATGTTACACTGTTGATCTTAGTGTGTTCTGGGAAATAGTACGAATAAGCTGTGAGATGCTGTTTTTAAATCAGGTAAAATTTTAGGGATTATCACGACTTACCAGATGTTTTAAATATTCCCAAATCCAAAAGTCACATGGATTTAGTTCTGGAGACCTGGAAGGCCACAGATCACGGCTGATGACACTTTTTTTCAGTAAAATGATTATGAAGAACGTCCTTTAAACAACAGCTAATGTGTAAAGGAACTCCACCTTGAATGAAAATTGTGCTAGAAAGGCATTCACATGAATGTTGTGGTGAAATGTTGGACATGCTATCTTACATTTTCAAACGGTAGCGTAAAATTATGGAAGTCATGTTGAACACGTTTTTTTGTAATTAAATTTGTCAAAAATATGCTAAATGTGTAATTTATTTAAAAAAAGACCCCAGGTTCCGAAAAGTTGATTTTTTTTATTTGTTCAAACAAATTCCCATTGCTTCATTGTGTCCTATCCAAAATTTCATAACTTTCTGAACAATAATTTCGCTTATAGACAACTTTAAAGTAGGGTCGTTTAATTATAGACCCTCTGTAGAAGTCACTCATCTTTATTCAACCATCTTTATGTTAAATTTTTCAGAACTGTTAAATTGTATACTTTAATTAGCTGAATAAAGTTCATCAACCTTTCTATGGATAGCGATTGCCATCGAATTCCATTTTTAAAACCTCATTAAGAAATTAATGTATGAAAAAAAGGCCAATGTATTATGTTTTCAGGAGCATAAAATGTCATAATATGAAAATAGTTTCTGAACTTTGTGTCCATTTTTGAAAGAGCGTCTATTTCCCATAGCATTATAATCATGCATATATATATATATAT
>JAOUZG010008446.1:3423383-3447583 GCA_026289955.1 Argiope argentata
TATATATATATATATATATATATATATATATATATATTCTAAAATAATTTCCTGGGTTTTTGGATGAAAAAATAGACGATGAATAAATGATGCGTTAATAAACAAAATATGCTTTCTTTACACTTGCTACTATTGAAATTTTTTTGAGTTTTTCTTATTTGCTTTTAATGATAAATCTTTTCTTCGAGATAATTTTACATCTTTTCCATTTTCTACCATGTTTCTACTATATTGAAAATCAGAGAGAGAGTAATATCTTGCACATATAAAATACTTATTTTAAATTGCTTCGCATTTTCAAATAAAATAATCAAACAAAAAATAGTTTCATGTTAATTCTAGACATGCTATTCTTTCGAATTATTGTAGACAAAATATTAAAATTTTCAAAAGTTCTCTTGCTTCTTGAATTCTTAACAATGAGTTTCTCTTATGTGATTAAAAGCCTTTAGTATTTTCAGCTATATACAAAATGCTGCGATAAATAATTCCCCCCCCCCCCAAGATCTAAAATTAGAAAATTTTAGAAATATAACATTTTTTTAAAGTATATTATTTTTCAAAAGAGCTTTTTCCCTTATATCATCTCGAAAACTAGACCGACATTTTCAATTGTCCTCATAAAAGCTTTAAAGTATAATCCTTTTTCTTCCTTTTTAATATAGTTTCAATAAATGGAAGAATATCTTTTATATCATTTAATTAATGCATAAAATAAAAAATATGTTTAATGTTTAACTTATTACCATTCGCTAAAGAAAATTTTCTGATGCAGTGGTTTATATACCATTGAAGGCTTCTGAATTAAAATATAAGGCTTATACAATGTATTTTAAATTGAATTACTGTATTACTGTATTTTGATGTATTTGTCAATTCAATATCTTTGTCTCAACTAATTTTGCTTAATACTTAAAGGCATTTATTTCTTTTTTTTCTTTTATCAAAAATGATATTAAACATCTATTTGTTTACTTATCTGCTTCATTCAGGCATCATAGGTACCAGCTTAAGAAGTAATGATTACAATTACTAACCTCATAGAATGTATAACTAACTGATAATATGTATTCGAATATCGATCTCAAGTACAATAGTATATCGATATTATTAATAGTTGATAATTTCCACAGCGATGGTGCCACAGTAATGAGGATGAGAAGGTTCTGGTACGGTGGTTGGTTCTCGCCACTGGAGGGGGTCAGAAATTCCAGAATTCTGCTACCAATGGCGGGAAATGCATGTAATAGGGAGGGCTGTATTGTGGTCAGTGATGACCTTTATAATTCAATCATAGTTTCCTCTAGTGTTGCTACTGCAGTGGTCCGATCAATCAGATTTATCCGTATTCCTTAAGATCGGAGCAGAGTGGGCCATTGGGAAAATGCTATCGATATTATTTTACAGATCATATCTATTATATTAAGTTGAGTTGCAACGAAATAATTTTCTTGTTTTAAAATAGCGTAAAAGGTAGGAATATTAGAAACTTCTGTGATACTTAGTTGACGCCATAGAATATGCATACATCACGTTATATATATTTATGTTGAAATTTGTTTAATATCCAGACATGTCATTTATACTAGGCTTTTCCTACCACATGCAAGTGACGGCTGATGGACAGATCCGATGTATCATTTTGTTAGAAGATTCAACAGCTTCATGGTTTACTGACAATAGAAAATTTGGGCGTAAGATTACTGAAAATAGCTTGACATATTTTTTAACATGTTAAAAATAATAAATGACATTATAAAAAGACATTTAAGACGTACTTGCTTTATATAAGATGAAAAATAGACTTAGTTGAAAAATTACTGATAAATTTTGATGCGTAAAGCTGTTTCGTTCTCGAAACTGTAATTTTCCGGGGTTTAAACAATAACTAGTTTACACCAAAGTTAACGCTTCACTTTTCTCTTCATGTTGCAGTCATAGATGAGGCGTAAAAATCAGTGAAGTGGAAGGTTTTTCTGTAAAAAATTTTCTTGTATTGGTTCTTTAAACTTTTAGAGTTCATAGTGTAAACTAATCCTTTTCTTACAAATTTTGAAGGATACATACTAGAGGCTCTTTTGAAAAACGTATATATATGCTTTTTTTATGCAATAAAAGCTATTGGGTAATAATAATTATATTAGAAAATAGCCCAACAAAATAGGAACTGCATCTTATGAATTAATATGCAAAAAATAATTGGAAATATGGTAAATATATCATAAATGTAAACAAAATTTTTATAATTAACTTTTATTCATTAAATGTTAATTTTATTGATTAACAAAGTGAAAAATATTAAATGAAAAGAAAAATTAAAAATAGTTTATGATTTGGCATGAACTTTCCCAAAGGTTGTGAAAATATCTTTTCGTCTCCTACATAATGAGAAATTATTGCTTTGTAAAATATTCGTGTTTCGTGTATATTTTTTTAATATCGAAAAGCGAATATTTTCGATGGGGACAATTGATGGACATATGGTGAATTTTTTTAAAAAAAATTTCGCTGTACAATTTTTACATGTTAAGTGTGATAATAATTAGTATGAAAAAAAAACTTAAATAAAAAATTATGGCTATATAAAACTAATTATTTACAGAAATTAAATTATTTCTATTTTTTTCTTCAAAAATTAGCTTGCTTCACTTAAATGAACAAGAATACAGCATCTCTTGCATTACAATAACTGTTGGTTATTCTTAAAAAAATTTCTAGGATTTGATATTTTGTTTTTTATTCTAGTTAGATGCGAAGAAATCTCCTATAAAGTTTTCCTTTCAATGACTGATTTAACTTAACTGTCAAAACTAATTTTCCTTTTCCTGAAAACTCTTTTCTTTCTGCACAATAATGATGAATAAAAGCTTTGTAATGTTTTCGTCTTAGAAGAGAAGAAAACCTTTTCTTCCGTAACTTCAATGTTGTTCCATGGTTCTATTATTTATTTAATCAGTGATTCCCTTAAATAAGACACTAAATTTTTCAATTTTTGAAAAAATCACTAAAAAGTAAAATGTATGGAATTAACATAAAGAGCAAAATAAACTAAATTTAAATTTTTTTATAAGATCTATTTAATTACTTTCAGGAAGATAAAATTTATTTTTTCATTTAAAATGAAAATTATAATGGAATTTCGAATAATAAAATTTGCTTACAGGATTGTTTTTTGCTATGAACTATAAAAATCTAGATTTATTTTAAAGACGTTTTAAATTTTTTGAAGCATCTACATGACTAATCAGAAACTATTTAAAATTTCTAAGTAAGATAGAATATCAAAATGTATTTATATGACAATAAATAAAATGTTTAAATACCAAGTGGATCGTTACTAAATCTGTTAAATAACATATTTCTAATCAATTGGTAATTCTAAATCTCTCTTGTCTAGCATAAATTGAATAAAATATAAAGTAATAAATAAACGAATTTCAATTGTTTAAAATTACTCAAAATGAAATGTTAAAGAATTATAATTTTCCCAACACAAATTATTTCTAAAACACTATAATGTCATTATTTTGCTTTGATCTTTTTGCTAAGTATGTAAATGATTTGTTTCGGGTAATCTAATTGTTCTTACTCTGATTATGATAAATAATGGGTCTGAAATCTTTCTTGGGAAAATTCCTGTCGGGAGAAAGCAGTAATCTTTTTTTTTTCACGAGAAAAGTACATTAAGCTGTTTTTAGGTAAGTAGGGCAATAGATACCATTACGTTTTGTGATCAGGATAGCTTCTGAAACATTTTTTTTCTTTAGTATTTTCTACGGCATAATATTGACGTATTTTCTCATGAACATAAAAAAAATTCTAGGGGATCTGAAATTTGCTGATTGAATTTACGCGGCAATAATCACTTCAGCTTATTTTCTTTACTTTCATTCCGATACTTATGTGGTTGAAAATAAAATTACTACAGCATTCCAGAGTCAGATTAATAAGAAAAAAAAATCGACAGATTATTTTAAGGCGGATAAAGCAATATTTATAACCATAAAGTTATTTTTTTAAAAATTGTCTTTAGTAATTACATACGAAACAATTGTTTAGTCTGGAATGAGGTAGAAATAAATTATTATAGTATATTTAATTTTTTTATAATTTAGTACTAGATAAAGAAGTAGATAAAAAAGCTGCTCATGAAGACATTTTCGTAAATTTTTCACAATGATGTAGGTGAAAACGGCTCTAATTGCCAGTTACAGTTTTTTTTAAAGAAGCCTGCTGCATTAAGTCCTTTGAAAAGAAAAACTTCTTAATAGTAACGAAGAAGCCAAAGTGATTTATGAGTGTTATCGTTAGACTGAAATGAATATTCTAATAGCGGTAAATAGGTTCATTGGATTAAAAAATTGCCAATGAAATGTTCTTGCGTATACTTGATGAAAAAATAAAGAAAAATTATTTAAGATAAGTTTTAAACTTTTACTACTATCATATTCACTACTTCTCTTACAACTAACATTTTTAATTTTATTTGAAAGATTTAAGAATGTATTTAGAAGCAATTAATATATAAATGAATTTCAAAACAGATTTTAGATCAAATTAATGACATGACAAATATGGGTTATATTTTCCAAACTAACAACAACAACAAAAGCCTAGATGATCGATGTAAAAATTGTATTTATTTATCAATGTAAAACTTCGAATATGATGGACGAGTGTATTTCTGAATAATTTGTAACAAGAAAATTAGAAAAAATAGCAATATAAGCAAATAATTTATAAACTGTGTTAAGAGAATATTCTCTCCCAAAAACTAAAACATTACATCATCCTAAGCATGTCTTAAAGCATCTTAATTGCATGAAATAAAGTTAATTAAGACCCATGTGAATTAAAAATAAAAGTAATTAAATAAATTTCATAAGATTGTTATAAAACGGGGATTTATTATAAATGAAGAAATTCTGAGAAACTTTTTGGTTATCTAAGAGAAAAATTTACAAGCTATAATGAGTTTTCTTCCGGTAAAACATTTTTTTAATAAAAGGTGGAATGTAACCCTTATATTTATAATATACAATTTCAGTTTTAAATATACTATTACCTTCAATTCTTCTACTTTTCTATATTTTTCCCAATAATCCTAAGGAATAAACTGCTATTTCAAGAAGCAAGATAGAAATTTAATTATTAAACATCGTGGCATTCTACAGTATTTATTTTAGAAGAAAGTCTTTTTTTTCACAAATTGAAACAAACAACATACGTATTCTCTTATTCTTGGCGTAAATCTACGCCTAATCAAGCTTTATTTTTAGCTTTATTTTTTACTCAAAAATTGTTTAAAATATTATCATTAAATATTGTTAATTTTCTGTTATATTTCTTCTAACTGCTAAGTATTATACATTCATATTAGTGAGAAAACCATTGCATTTAATATATTTAAACAGTATTCTGGAAACGCAGGATGTATAGATAAATTATTAATTAATAAATTAACTTATCAGTTATTTATCATTAACCAAACGGTTATGAAATTGATTGCGAATTTTAAATTTACAGGCTTCTGACTTTTTACTATAATAATTAAATTCTTATTAAGGCGAAAGAGACATTAATTCTGATCTGATAAAGCAATGTTGCAATGTCTTTATTTTTATTGCACATTTTCAATTAATCTGTTTGAATAAATGTATTGGAAAAAATATATTGATCTACAAAATAATATCAATTACAGAATATTATTAATTATTCATAAGACAGATAAGATAAATTATTCATAAGATTAATTATTCATTCATATCATTATTCATAATATATAATATAAAATGTATTAAGGAGATATTTGCCTCATGATCGTGAAAAAAAAGAAATAAAAAAAGGGAAATAATAGCATTAAAAAAAGCTGACTTCTACTGGAAGTACCAAAAACCTTACAGCAGACATTTGATTAAATTACAAGAATTTAAAATATTCCAAGTAATAGTCAAACTAATTGTTAATATTTTTACCTCATAACTTTGTAAAAAGCAGACTGAATTTTTTTTAAACTTTCAATTAAAAGAGGAATTAGTATTAGTTCTTATTTTGCAGTGTTAGACCTAATATAAAAGAAAATACAGCCACATATGTTAATTTCAATTTCGATAAGAGGACAGAAAAAAATATTCAGAATTTATGAAATAATTAATTTACCTTTCAAGCATTAGAGTAAACTATTGGGCCCAGATGATATATACCTTGAAGTTTCTTATAAGTATTGGCATACCACAAAAATTAATTAGATAAGTATCGGAATTTTTTATAATCTTAGAAAATAAGAGAAGAGCTTAAATGCTACACTTCTCATATCCTGCTAGCCAAAGCTGGTATATAACTTAACATTTTAAGACAAAAGAGTGCTGAAATTTTTGTTAGTAAAAATCGATTTAGTAGATTTTGTGGGAATGAGTGAAAATATTTGCAACGTAGCGTTATATATATATGTGTGTGTGTGTGTGTGCATATGTATACACTAATGCTCAAACAATTTTTATTAATATTGTTCTGAATGCCATGAAAAAATAATTATTGCTGCTAATAATCGTTATTTTATTTACTGCAGGGAAACATTTCTTATTAAGAATAACAATGCAGTTTTTTAAGACTAGAAAAATTTCATCATGGTAAAAGGAATATGATGTGACTCTTGAAGAGAAAAGAGATAGCAAATGAAAAAATAATCAAAGAAAAAGTATGTCATTATTAGGGAGAGATTTATTATTAGACTCCATTTCTTTTCTCGAGAGCTATCCCTTTTCTGGAATTGCTGTTCAAACATGTCACATGAAATATTTTCTGCGGAAAAAAAACGAAAGATTCTTGCTTAAGTTAATTAAGTTTTGCTCTCAAATGCAAAATATCAAAGTAATCTACAAAGAAAACTCAGACTTCGAAATATCATTGGTTATTAAGAAGTGAATTATATGAGTCTTTTTGGATAAATCAGATTATTCCATATTCACTACACCAACGTCGTTTTGGATGCTTTGTTGAAAAGAATTTTCGAGAATCTATACTATATCTGGAAAAGCCAGAGCATAAAGGCTAATAAATGAGATTAATATTATGTGCTCCAAGCAGAACATTCTCTTCATGTTTAGTCTAAGCTGTTTTAATTAATAACTGAGATTCTCATATTCGGCCCCCGGCATTTCATCTTATGTCACCGTATGCATTTCATTAAAGATATAAAGCATAATGTCTGAACAAAATTTGATGATGCAACAACAAACATGTATGAAACACTTTAATAGGTGGGTTTTTTTGTGTACATTTTTTTGAAAGTATTATCTAAAAAATTGTTTTCTCTTTCATTGTATGAATCCCATTTCTTAAAGGATTTTTTATTGCATACGTTCATTAATTGGCTTATTAACATATACCGATATTTATCCAGTATGCGCAGCATAATCTATGAAATATATGACTCAGCAAATATCTAAAATTCTGATATTTTAATGTGTCTCAAATTTAATTTTGCCTTTAATCGTTTTAAGATTTTACACAAAATCCAAGTCACATAATTAAGTCATAAATTAAAATAAACTTTTTTTGTCATAAATTTGTTCATTTTGTGACCATAAATCTTCTCAGTCTGTTTTGGAAGATTCTTTGAGTTAAATTTATTTAGTTTTACGTTATGCGTATTATGTTTTCCAAAAAGTAACTTATAAAATATATATGTTTTTTAGATGCATATTATTATCCAATCTGTAAAATATCAGGTTTAAAATTTTTTGATCATGTAACTCACTAATTTCCAAGCAATATAAATTTATCAATTAGGTTATTACGTACATGATATCGCACCTTTTAATGCAATTCCTGCTAGTTATTTTATTTTTTAAACAAATTTATTTTAAAATAATAAAAAAATGTAAAGAAGTATTTATTTTCTTGCAATACATTTTCCCCTTATATTTTATTATCTTTTGGATCTATAACTTTTGTCTCATTTTTGTTTCAGAATGTATTATACAGTGAGACAAAATTAAGCTTAGTCATTTTAGTATTTAATTTGTTAAACATCAAGAGGACTATTTCAAAAGTTTCCTCACAAATTGTAATAATTTCCCGAGCCAAGGGCAACAGACAAGTTGAATACAGATAGTTAATAAATATTTTTTCTATATTGAAAAATATTTGAAATTTTCGTTTTGTTCAAGATTTATAATTATCTGTCAGGTCAGATACTCAAGCTTTTCATTGAAATATTTTAATCTAAGAAATGGATTGAGAATGTTGCTAATACCCTTTCTAATATTAATGGTCAATTTTTTTATCCAATTCCAAAATATATAATTTTTATGCTATTCTATAGGAAACAAAGAAAAAAGATAATTTATATGCCTTACAAAGGTATCACAATGCTATTACTAATGGATACTATAGAATTGTATTTGTAAAATTCAATTCCATATTGTTACGTTTTTAGCGTAGTGGGTTCGGATTGAATGGACTTTACTTGAGGACAGCACAAACAAATTTATTTACAGCTATTTACAGGATAATTGATAAAGTAAAAATTTCAGATAAACACAATCCTGTAACCAGTCAACACCAACTGTTACCAGTTACTGTAACCAGTCAACAGTCACTTACAGTGTAAATGCAAGTTTTATGCACAATAAAAACAGACTGCAAAACAGCTATCTTATAGCACAGTAAATAGTAAATCGCAGCGAGCTTAGTAATACAACGCTAACAGTAAACGTAAAAAAAGCTCACAAATCTTCTAGTCCAGCGAGGCGCTTTTCTTCCGAGAGAAAACTCTCAACTAACTCACTCACTCCAGCTACTCGTCCCTTAAACAGCCGAAGAAGCGCGTGCACCGAATTTCTTGAAAATTCTCAAAAGAACGCGCGCAATCCCGCGGCTACTAGACTATTCCTTTCGTCAAACCAATCAAACTGGCGCGAGGCTCCTCGCCAAACGTCGCCATCTTTGGCACGTTTTTGTGCCGCTCGCCCGCTTGTAACAATATTAATTCTGGTATAAACTCAATTCTCAAAATTTATTAAATAATAACGTATATTAATCTGAATATTAATGAGAACCTGAATATTAATTAAAATTTAATAAGCCCAATTAAACATTTCTAAAATAATGAAAAAATATTTTAACTAACACACAGTTGCAATTGAGTTAATTGGAAACAAATGATATAACAATTAGATTACAAAACTACCTATTTTATAAATTCAAATTTATATTTCAATATCCCATATAGGAGCAATATAAACTAGAATACTATAAACTATAATTTAATAAATTATTTCATTGACTTCCAGACAATTTTACAGCCGATTACGGAAAGTAGAATAAAAAAAATAACAAAGAAATAGGAAATGCAATCACTTACACAAACGCCATTAATAGTGAAACAAATGACTTTAAATGAATGCCAATATTTTTTTATTCACCTTGTACCTTAGGGAGTTCCGAATCAACTTAACAGAATTTTCAAGTGCTCTTGAAACTGAAATAAAGCAATAGATGAAGTAATGGTCCAGATTCCGTCGAATTCATTAATACTAATGTTTCCCCCCAACGCATAAGATTGCTAAGAGCTCTTATTGAGGAACGTGTAATTAAATAGAAAAGTTTGATTTAAATGAACTGCGTTCGAACGAACTCTTTGGAGATTTTCTTGTCCTTAATGTTTCGAGAAAACGTTTAATGTACAGATTCTTAGTGTCCTGCAGTAGTCATTAGGAAGTAGTTTCGATACTCGTGATTCTAGCTTCTTTCGATATTTTGCAGTTCTGGCCTCTAATCTGAGACGTAAGAGCTGTAAAAAATATATAAAAAAAGTCGATATCTTTTTATTTGAAATTTAAAGATCATTTTATGGAGTGATAAACGTTTTGCGACTTAGATGTATTTTCAACGAGAAGTGTCACATTTACTTTGATGGTTAGTAATTGATTTTCTTTTCATAAGTTTGTAAATTGTTATGTCAATTAAAAAAGAGCCTTAATTTAAAGAAACAATTATGAAAAAGTGTTTACAATTTTGAGGTTCTGACGAATTCTAAAATAAATACAAATTTTAAGAATTGTATATAGAATTGGTCGAAGACTTGAAAATGCTTATTGATCTACATGGTGATTCCTATCAAAAATTAAACGTCTGTGAATTTTGGATTAGAAAAGAACATTTGTTGTTGTTGTTACTAATGGCACTTTCCATGGACAAGCGCACTGACAATGAAATTTTAGCCAAATGAGCGTCTCTTGTTTTTTTGAAGTAGCACCAACTAGGGTCAAGAGTACGACTTAGCTACACACTCATCACACATTCACTAGCGCAACTCCTTTTTTACAGGAGGACACATTTACACACCTCACAGATAGTGCATAGAGGAATAAACAGGCCCTAAACAGGACGAACAGATCACGAGGAAGACGCGCTACCTCTGTGCCAGGACGCCAGCTAAAGAGCATTTACTCAAAGTATTAATACAACTCTAATTAAGAAATACGTTCTGTATAAAAATAAGGCTCTAAACTCTTCAGCTTATGTATCCATATACTGAACTTTAGTACACCTAAAAATATGAAAAATTGACTATCAAATGTTTATCGCTTATAATATGTATCATAAGCTATAATTAATTCGAGTCTTTGAGTTCACTTTCAAAAATATAGATATTTCTCTGGATTGCAACTTTCGGATTTATATAACATTATTATTAGTAAAGGCCACCGTCCTATCACAGAGGTAGCGTGTCTTCCTCGTGATTTGGGCTTCCCGGGCTCGGGTCTCGGGCAGGGCATGGTGGTTATTCTGTGTTCCATCTGTGAAGTAAGTAAATGTGCCCCCATCCCCTGTAAAAAAGGGTTGTGAAAGCGACTGTGTGAGTCCTCTTCATATGAGCTAGAAGTCAGACTTCTGCCCTAGGGTTGTCAGGGGTCCATATCCTCATAAGCTACTCCACCCCTATTTCCATTGTAAAGCGAACACCAGATAATCATTGTCATTAGTAGTAATGAAAGGTATCTTTCTAGTGTTGTCATAATGTGCACGTAAATAAAAATGTTCACTTTTCTTCTTAAGTCAGCATTTAACGTCACTATTCCTCGAAGTCTCCAAACACAACATTTTGATGTGTTTTTAGTTGTACTATTTTAAATATACCTTTAATTCCACAAAAATTTATTCATTACTATAACCATAGTTTAGGAATTGTTAAAAGTATTCTAGTTTAACTTTATTAATTGTAGAGTCGAATGTTAAAAATATTTATTTATCCAAAACTTTGTTATATCAAATGGCAGTGAAAAAACAAAAAGGGTTTTGGTAGAAAAGATCGTTTATTTCTCATTCAGCACTTTTTGTAATATTTTGAAAATCTACATAACAAAGATTAAACTATTCTAGGAAACAACAAAAAAGGCGTTTTAATTACTGACATTGAATAACTTATAACTTGTGAGACATTAGTTTTGAAGAAGTCCTTTAAGGAAATACGTAATTGCTCCCAGTAGTATAATTAGGATACGATACATAATTTCTTGACTTAGTTAACTTTAATTTTACACATTTATTAACAAATTCTTGAACATATACATTTACACGTTTTGCCCTTTATTTTTTATCGAACTGGGGCATTTCGAAAAGTATTTTTTAATATATCAAAGTAAATTTTTATAGGAAAAGTCTCTTCTTTGTAAGTATATAAAATTAACAAATTCATTTCATTTGTGAAAAGAGTTAATAGAAAGAAAAATGTTTTGTGCAAAAAATGCACAATATGATCAAAAGTAGTTCTACACACTTTCCGATAAAGATATTTTCCGCAGTTCTGAAGAAAGGCTAAGCAAACTATCCTTAGAATAGGTGAAAAAATATACAGGAACTCTCATTATACCGTGAAGGTTGGGTCACATGGACATTCGGAGATCGTTCAACAATTTGAAGACAAAAAGGAATTTTACTCTTTCTACTTTACAAAAATAAGCGTATTAAATATTCCAATAATGATTTTACTTTTTGTGCACAGTACTTATGTATATTTTTGCAAAATTGGCATGTTTTGGGGAAGGTATAATTTTATATTTTAAAAAATTCAAAAGTTTCCATTCAAGTATTTTTTTTATAAAACACGGAATTTTTAGCATGTGAAAAAGCATTAATTCAGCCTTATATTAAAATATAAGCAAAATTATAAATATATTTTAGGAAAAACATGTGTTAATAACTTTTGATTGGGCATACGGTTAAGTATATCCTATCTCTCCTTTCATATTTTTAAATCCAGATATATGAGGCAACTTATAAAAATGCAGATAAATTTACGACTTATTTATATAGATATTTACTTCGTCTCATAATATGTAAGATTCGTATAATTTGGTATAAAACTGTATTTTATAATCAGAAGCCTTATGAAAAATGTTTCAATTTAAAAGAATTATATTTTGTGTTATTTTTTATGTAAATGCATGAGAGTATTGACCAAAGTAGATTAAACCGTTGTTGGAAGTTTCAGTTCTTTATATTTTTTCTCTAAAAGGATGTGAACAAAAATATTTTTTTCTTCTTCAATTTCTGGTAAATCACTAAATACCCACATGTACGAATTCTCATGGGAAAATGTGAGTTAATGTATATTTTTTACATGATCAAAGTTCAATGATTGTTCGTTATTGCTTCCTGGAAAAATTGCGAAAAATGTATAGTTAAGAAACTATCCAGATACATTTGATAACATATTGTGCTATATAGCAAAAAATAGAAGATTACATTACACTTATAAAATTACTTTTATAACTATTATAACTAATTTGTTCGAAATATTCAAATGTTTCGTTTAGATACAAAATACCCCCCCCCCCCAACAAAATGCCAATTTTATAAATTTATAATGCTATTACAGAGGAAAAAAGGTTATAAAAACATTCGAGAAATTCTGTAATCGTTCTTATTTATAAACTTGCTTTGTTAAATTGCATACCTTCAAAATTTAAGATAACTATTTTACAGATAAAGCTTTACGGGAATTAAGTTGCTATCAACTGCTGCATATAGATTGAGGAAAAAAATCATTTTTTAAAAAATTCATTTAAAATGTAAAAAAATAATAAAACGGAAATGCAGTTTAAGCGAAAAATATTATTAGAGAGGGATTTATTATTAACAGCAAAAAAGTGTTGCTCAGAAAGTCACTGATAGAAAATACTTGCTCGAAAGCAGCTTCCTGAATTACAGAATTTATAATTATTATTAAAAGATAATTATTCATTTGTATTTCATTTATTTAACTGAACAATCAGTTTGCGAGAAGGCCAAGTTGCTGAATGAATATTATCTGTGATAGATCTTGATTTGTTGCGAATCAGACCCCTTCTGCATACCTTTGACATAGGATTAAATGCTGAAGGTTAGATACTTAAAACAATGTTTGATATTGTAGATTGCAGCAGATCTAGCGGAATAGATGCTATTTTCTGTCAAGTGTATTGCTATCAAAATTTTCTAACAATCTATCTTATACTATTTTCAATCAGCTTACGATACGAAACAATAGAATGTTTGGAATGAGTTAGAATCATTTAAAACATTATATAAAATATTAATTTCATAATTTGTTTTTTCATTAAATTCCATCTGATCTTACAATGATCTGAAATCTGTTTTTAGTAAAAAGGCTTTTTAATGTTTGCGGAAGGCTTGAACACTTCTTCAGAAATTTTCCTTTACCGGCCATATTATATGTATTGAGTTTGAAGCTTTATTATGAAAGTTTTGTTTGTATCAAACATAAGCATTTTATATTTTATAGTAATGAAATAAATATAAACATCAAAAAAAAGAAACTTGAAATTTCTCCAAATATTCCTAACACTAATTCCACAAAATTTTAATCTTATATTATGCTAAGAATTTTAGTTTTATTTCAGTTTCTATCTATATATCAAGAATGAAGCATCAAAACTAATAATTTGATATTAAAATTAGAAACGAAGAAATATTCCGAAAATTTAATCCAAAAGAAAGAAATGTTAAAATTTCAATCAATATTTTCTAAAATTTTTTGAACCTGCTCATAGTTATATTGATTTAGAAAAAGCTATCTAGTTAATATAAAACATACCTTTCATACTCCACCAACTTTAATGGTGGATAATACTTTTGCTCTGTATTTCTTAAAAAAGAAATAAATTTAAAAATTATGTCAATATTTTATTTTTAATACAACTAAAAATGTCAGCCCTGCTTTAATGTAAAGATTTATATACTATATTATTATTCAAGGAAATTGTATATAAATTCTGGATACAGATTCTAAAAATGAGAATTCTCATTTTACATTGTGTTTCCTATCTATCATTCGTGGAATTTGGTATTCTAATATATCCTTGCGTAAAAAGCAATTCGTTTCGTTGTTTGGAGAGATCTTCATCTAGTTTGGTATTCTAAAAACTTGGACAGGAACTTTTGCGTGGTGAAGCGACGACAAATAAACCATGAGTTTGATAGACATTCCATATGTGCAAGAAAGCTGTCGCCTCCTTTCCTATCAGCTCAGAAGGGCACATTCACTGAGAGATTGATGTAGGAGATAAATAATGTATAACAAACAATAAGCTTTCAAAACATTTCAGAATTGAATAATGACTTTAATGGTTAGTCCTTAAATAAATTTTGTTGTTAACTATCATACGTATAAAGGGTTATTTGTCTTCCTTCATGTAGTTTTATTTTTTTCATTTAACTATTATAAATAATTTTTTTGGCTTTCAAACTTTCTATTCTGTAAAGCCAGTAATAGAACCGTTTTATTTTCATTTTGTAACATTCTTTTTACCAATATTAAAAAAATACATCATAATATTCTATTACACACAAAAGTAAAGAAGGTAAAAATGCTTTTATTGCAACAAGTTTAAAAGGTTCCTTTGAATTAGAATATAAATATACAAGTTCTAAAAAAATTCAAACCGCATGAGTTAAGTTACTGAGTTAAACTAATAATTGTTACTACATTCTTGGGCATTCTGGAATATCTTTTTTTAAATATATAATTATTCAAACTACTTAGTTACAAAACTAACTTTATAATTATTTAAAAAAGAATCAAATCGCCATCACTTTAGATCAGTTGAGATCCATTTCTGTTTATTAATGGAACAAACTTTGGTGCTTACAATTTTAAGCAATATATGATTTATAATACTTTAGGGGTCCTTAAGGTCAAATTAAATAAATAGATTTCATTTCTATTCAGTTCCATTTTCTTTTCTTTGACGTAAAGAATATAAGAGATTGGCCACTTTGTAACCCGATTCAGATTAATTTTATAAATTGGACAGGGAAAACTAGATAGCTAAGTAAACTATGACAAAATTCAATTTGATGCATTAAAAAAAAGACTGACTAACTTCAGATATATATGCTAAAATAATTAAAAAGCTTCTCTAAAATGCTCCACCAGCACGGAAATGTAGAATTTTGAGTAATAAGTAAGTAATAATTTAATTTAGAGAAATGGGGCCTACGCGTTTATAAAACTATCGATAATAACCTAAAATATCTTAAAATCTCTTTTCCACTGAAAGTTGGAGTGCATGAAGCCGCTAATAGGGAGGATCATTTTTTCTGTAATTTGATACAGAACAAACCCAAAGACAGCAGCAGATGGCACTGTTTCGTATCGCTAAATGTTGTCGTTGAAATAGGGAAAACCGCGCATATTTTCAGCAATTTTAAATCAGTTATGTTAGTGAAATAAAGATCATACAAGATAGTAGTTAAATAAAATAACATTCGCATTTTTATTTAATTATAGAATGCATTCTTCGCATTATAGAATGCATCGGTTACCCCCATTCTGCTATTATGTTATAAATTAGCTCCCCTTTTACTTCCAAACTTTATGAAAATATTTTTAACCCTGAAATGAGTACATATATGGTTTTAAAGTACAAAAGAAAACTCCAGATATTAAAAGAACTCCTTTTTAAATTTTTATGTGGGGGATACTTTGTTTCAATAAAATGGAGAAGTGAGGGATCGCGGCTACATATCAATAAGCTAAAATTTGCCACAATTGCTTTCAAATAATTTAGCATATCATTTTAAATTTCATTTATCAATTTTATTAATTACCATAGCATGCTAAAGGAATTTTATAGCAGATTAAATAGATTATATATTTGCTTCAATGGTTAAAGTAAAGAATTTATAATTGTTGTATATTTCTAATGTATATATTGGTTTTATAGTAATTTTTGATAGAAATGTGATACATCTTACCCATTTCCGCTAGCAGCCTCATTTATAAAATCCTAGGAGTTATTTCAGCATTGATCTACTCATCTTTGCAAAAATTGTGATTTTTTTCGGATTGTAAAGATGATTTTTCTTATTTTTCAGTTATGATGAACAAATAATTGTTTATAAACTGTATGCCTTTCCAATAATACATCCCTGCATACAACTTATTTGCCTGGCTTAAACTTTAAAAATTTGGAATCCATTTATATAATTTTATCATTTTAAGAAATAAGTAATAAATATCAATCTTTCATTTTAAGTATGTAAAACAAATACTAACACTGAATTCTACGGTACTTTGGGAAATTGAATAGCAGCAATTCTCTTCTAGGAACATTCATTTTTGTTTAAATGGAACATTTCAAAATTCAGTGAATCCAAATAAAACAGACATTAGTACGGATTGAGCTTCAAAATTCACTTGAACCATTTTTTATCATTTTTAGCAGAAATAGGGGATATTGATGAACTTAGAACTAAATATTTTAGTTTTATATTACAGTAGAAAATAATGTACTCATTTATTTTCCCAAGAATAACTTTTATAGCTTTGAAGTCAGAAATGCGTTACAAAATATCTGGCATAATTTCAATAAAACAATGGCATATTTTTATTCATAGCTCTTAAACACTCCCATTTGAATTCCATTTCTTTCCAAAAATATATTTCTTTCGATGAAAAGAGACATTGTTTTTAATCATCAGCATTTCCTTTTTGGTATAAACAAATAATTCATCAAGTCTTGCATTGTTGATCTGTTTTTTTCTCAATGAGGTTGCAATTTTATTTACTATAAATATGCAATTTAAACTGGCGGCTTATACAATAGAACTTCATTCAGTTTCTTTTTATTGTCTAGGACTAATTCATACACTTACTTCCGGATGAAATTTGAAATCAAGTTCTTTAATTAATTAAAATTGTTTTTGATTTCTGAAATTAATAAGTTTGTAATGCTTAAAACTTTATCTTTGTAATTGCCATTTTATAAATACGATTTCATCTGCTTTGTTGATCATTTTTATTTGCTTTTTTTCATTTGGTTAACTGCTGCACTTAGAGAGCATACTGTCAGAGAATAGGAGCGAAATTGAAATGCGAATTATCGATTTGACATTTAAAAAAATATTCGTGCTTCAAGTTAATGAAAGTTTTTCATTACGGACTTATTATCAATTCACATTAGATAGATTTAAAAAAAATCGAAAGGACTTTCTTTTTGCACTCTCGATATTATGACTAATGGAAATATTATTTTTTCCAACTTTTGGGAATGTAATAGAGACGACAAAATTTAATACCGAGAGAAAAAAAAGGGAAGATATACTTCAAATTCTTTTTTCTCAGTCGTGGTTATGAAAAGCGTATACTGTTTCATTCCTAAGCAATAATAGAATAAAAATTGACTCTTCATTTAATGACAGTAGAAAGAAATTGATTATCGGTAAAATGAATAAACTGAAGATTTACCTTTGCAGTAAATTCAAAAGTAATGGGTTAACGATTGTACCAATCATCAAAAGTGCAAAAGAAACCAAAAAGTTTCAAAAGTTTTTTGGCTAAGACTTTTGCACATAAAACGGGAATATGTTCTAGATGTCTTGGAATGGCTCAATAGAATTTTGGATGAGAATTTTTATTACTGAAATTGATACATAAGAATTATAAGCCTAACATCTTTTTGTAAAAAAAGAAGAAAAAAGAATGTTTCGTTAAATTAAATAGATAATTAGTTGATATTTTAAACAATTATTTGTTTGGAATTTTTCTAATAGTTCTTACAGGTTTAAAATGCCCGTTAATAAACTTTAAGAATAGATAAGTCATATAAAAATTATTCATTTTTTAAACAGAACATGAAATCTTAAAATTCAAGGGTGAGAACCACAAGGTATTCTTTGATATAAAATGAAAACAAGTGGTGCTTTTTGCAAGCCTTTCCAACTTTAATTTTAAGTACTCCAAAAGTGTGTTGTGCCCTACTTGCGTTATACTTGTCATGATGCTTATAAACTGCAGTGTTGTTATTAGTGTAATTGGATTATTATGCTATTTTAAGTTTATATTACTAGAAACCTACTTTACAAACTTCGCTTTTTGTATCTATGTCATATTTATTTCATTAACAAAGAGTCCCTAATAGTGGCAGTCCTTTGCGTTTGCGATCTCTAGCTTTATTTTAAAGCAATTATTTGTTTCTCAATGCATGATATAACCTTCAGGTCTGTAAACAACCTTTTGTAATACACTTCATATGGATTTGAGGGTTGTTTTTCCTTAAACATGCTTTTAGATGGACTAGAATTGATTAATTATTTTAAATAAAGTGGCATGCATAGCGATCAAGTATTTTTTCTTTTTTTTCTATTCATATAAATATTTTTTTTCAGATATTTAGTTAAACATTCTAAATTTAGTCATTTGCACTGAACATTTACTTTGAAAAAATGGCAACGATAACATAAAATATTCATTCCGAAACGGAAGATCTATTCTGAAACGCTAAAGAATAATATGGTTCAAAAATAGAGAGGGAAGCTGTAAAATTGTTTTGTATCTTTTAAGTGGTTTATAAAAACCTAAAGTTAACTAATTTCTTTCACATTACGATTTGTTGGAAATAGTTATTTCATCAGATAAATTATATTTTCTAGGTTTTAATTGGATGGCTGAACTAGAAATAAAGATACTCAAAATTCATCATCTTCCCATTATTAATTTGTGCAGATAATAAATATTATCTTGCAAACTGAGCTAATACTTCTCTGTGACCACAATAAATACAAATAGCGAATATTCAAAACTTCCATTTTCGTGAGGTGAACAAGCATAGGTAATAACATAGGTAGGCTATATGACTACAGATGATCTTCTCTTAACCATCAGAAGGGCATGACTATTAATAAATGAGCATTGACCCTCCATCTGCTCATCAACAGCAAAGTAGCAAATGAGAAATTCTGATTTTTCTTTTTAATTCACAATTTCTCTGACAAGCAAGTAAGGGAAATAAAGGTGTTTCTTTTAACAGGATTTTTTTATCATTTCCTGAAAAAAATAAGCTAATAATGGAGGAAATATTTTATAACAAACTTTTCACCCTTTTTTACATTTGCTGAATGAAGAATAAAATTATAATTTCGCTGATTCTCCGGAAAGTTCAATTTGTTTAATGTACTGATAAATCAAATATTTTATTTAGTAGCTTTAAGCATAAAAAATGGAGTTTGCTGCTTTTTTCGTCTTTTTTTGTCGTTATCGACAGCTTCTGAGTATGAAGTTCAAATTGATATTTAGGAATTATTTTGCATATAACTTTTACGGCTTTTTCTTTTGTATTATAAGTATTTATACCTTTTTTACCAATGAGTCGTCGTGATTTAAATTAATTAATGTTTTATATTATTTAATTTTTTTAAATATTATATATTGAATTTTCCAGTGCTAATCTCGTTTTGGATAAATCTTATCTATTTAGTGTCTTAGAAATGGAAGAAATGTTGTTTGTATTAATTTTAATATGTAATAGTTTTTTTTCGATCAATTCCCATATTTTTTTCATCCCTTTATTTTTTCAATATCATTATTTCTTTTTTCGTAGTCAAAAATCAGTCTTACCATATCAATTGCTTTTAAAATAACATCCATTTTATTATTGTAATGATCCCGATTTCGTGAAATTCACTATAAAAAATTTATATTTAAACATTATTACAACAGACTATCATAAAATATGAATTTGCAATAATAAAATCTTAACATATTTGAAGAACTTCTTGAAATATGATATTTTTGCCCTGCTAAATATTTTTATACCAGCATAAGTTTCCACACATTTTTTTATTGTATTGATATGGCATAATTATATAAAAACAACTATCGTAATGAGAATTTTGGTATTGTTTAATTTTTTTATTTATATTCTATATATTTATTCTTTTTATAATTGAACAACATTTTAAATTCATAAAATATACATAGTTGTCATTTTATTCATATTTTAATCTTTGAAATAGCACTGCATGTTGCTTCAGTCGTCAGTAAAGGTTCATAAAAATTAAGGATATCGTTATATTTTCGAATGGCTCTACAAATCTCGATAGAAAATAAAAAAAAAAAATTAGAACAGTAGAATCTATGAAGTGTCTTTATGAATCTATTACCTTCAACTGAAGGTAATCTGAATTCAACGAATAATGAGAATGATTTATCAGAAGGCTTCTTTCTTCGTAATTTGGATACATTCCAACAAGGTTATTTTTAAGTTGATTATGTAGGCTGGGTTAGTTTCGTTGCTCAATTTATTGCCAATTAGCAGCCCAAGAAACAAATTTGGCTAATCTCACTATACTCAAGCTGGAAGGCTCTGCCATAAAAAAATACAAAAAATAATAATTAATATCCTTCTCTCAATTTTTAAACAGAATTCAATTTATTAGGATGTTTTGTAATAAAATTGAGGATAATTTTTTAATAATCTTCAATGCTGTCACATTGATTAATTCGTGAAAATTTTTAGAATGTATGAAAAATAAACATTTTTTTTATTTTACTTCTGAAATTTGTAAATATAGCTCCCAAATAAATAATCAAGAATGAGTTTTCTTTGTTTATGTGAGCCTTTGATATAGTATTATAATTTAATTGATAGCATCGTTAGTGTCAGGAAAAGTTTTAATTAAAGTTAATAAAAGTAATTAACAGTTTGTTTTGCATTAAGTTATAATCAAGTTTACTGAAAAACAAGTCCTTAGAGTATGAGTATATTCCCTACATTTAGTATTTAATGAGTAGAAAAGGGCGTTTTTATAGAATCTGACGAAAAAATTACATTATATGAAATATTGTCATTACAAAATAATAAAACGTTTTTAAGGTAAAAGTTATAAATAAAAAAACCTTGTGGTAAATTTTGATTTCAAATTTCGGATAAATTATATATTTTTGTTCATAATTATGTAATTGGGAAATATATGATTTTTGAAACTTATAATATTTTTTTTCTATTTCTATAGTACAGTAATTTCTAATTTGGAGAATATTTGATTTTATGTAACCATCTGATTAAATGGTATAAATATTAGTTAAATATTTTTAAAAGCAAAGAGAACATATGTTTTAATTATTTAGGAAAATTCTTCAAAAGATACAAAATCGTAGATTTTTGAAGTTGACAAACAAACAAAAAAAAAAACGTCAATAATAGATTTCATCGAAATTATTTAAGAAAGAAAGTCAAATTAACTATAATTTTAGTCCTATTTCTTTTTAGTTTCAATTTTCAAAGGTAAAACATTCTCTTTGAACATACAATTTTTCAGTTTGCTTTATCTTCTGTTCATTTTTAGCAGAAAATAAAGCCATTAAAAATGAACAAAAAACAAAATTAACCAAAAATACCGCTTAATTTGAACATTTTCAAAACAAAAATGAGAACCATTGAAATAAAGAAATGGTAGACAGAAAAAATAGACCCAGGGATATCAAATTAAGTATTTGCTTGAAAAATGTAAAATCTCCATACTTTTAGTCCAACATATTCAAGCAGCTCATTTAGATACTAAAAATGTAATTCCCTTAGCCCTGTATCTCAGCAAATGGAAAAATTCTCATAACAGAAAGCAAAGCTGAATACTTCATAGTAAAAAAGATATTAATAAAAGCAACTTACACTGAACTCAGCAACGAAACATGCGAACACGAATGTCAACGAAATTCACACATAAGAATATGAAAGCGTGATTCTAAACTTATTCATTATAATATATGAGCAAGAATAAGGTGAAAAATCGAAATTCTCTTTTCATGGTGCATTCTTAAATTTTCAAGATTTTCCTAACTAAAGAAATATTTCAAACAAGCACCCCTTTCTAGTTCAAGACATGTTTAATTATCTTTACACCTTTTTGCCATTTTTCTTGGTCTCCATAGGTGTTTTTGAATGTTAATATCTTTAGAAAATTCTAGACAGATGATAAGTTTTACTTTTTTCCTCTGTTGAGGATCAACTATCAGAAGAACATATTATTATTTAAAACTTTTATGTTGCGAGCTCTTTTCATTGAAACTTTTTGAAGTTGGTATTATTAGTTAAAAATATTAATTTATTATCTTAATTTAATAGTTTGCAGAAATAACCATGAGTTGCTGACTTTCAAACTACTAAAAGTTTTTATATTTTCTGCTAATAAAACATTGTGCTGAAATTAGGTTTCGAAAAAACTGTGCTAATATTATTCTGATTTTTCAAATGAAAATTAAAAACCTTTTACGGAAAGAAGAATTATAGAAATGTAGTATAAAACAACTAAAAAAATGAATGATAATTTTATTAGGTTTTCCTAGGAGGATGTATCTTTCCTATTTTAGGGAATAAACAATCGTGTGAGAGTAAATTGTTTGGTGCTTCACTGTATAAGTAGTAATTAGTTAAGTATAGATAGTTTAGGCCTGAATTCAAATTTCATTATAGATCTCTTAAAACCTCACCGTTTTTAAAATTTAAATGTAATATGGATTTAATTGCATGAATACATTCTTAATTTTATTGATCCATATTAAAATATATTCATGATTTTTTATATACATATTGTACTTTTTTAAATCTCCCTTATTTCGCAAAATTGATGACAATTTTTCCGACTTGTGAATTTTACTCCTTTATACGTCACGCTGGCTTTCACGTTAGCTTCATATATTTTCATCATAATGAAACTAATCATTCATCTTTAAAATATTAGAGAAAATGATTTTATGAACATAAAAGAATTTAATTATATTGATAAGTTTGAACCCTAGTTTAAAAGGAATTTGGAAGTATCCATAACAATATATTCTTTCTTTTTAAGGAAATGGAAGGCAGGAATTTATTTTTCCCCTCATCATTTCAGAGATAGTTAACCAAGAATATGGAATTGCCAGTAAACAAAGATAATTTGATTCATTCAGGTATATTATATTCATTCATCTAATATATAAATTTTGCTGATTTCCTAGACTAAAAAAATTATAAAAAATGTTAAAATTAATTTCTGTCAAAATATATACACTTATTAATCTCTTGGTTATGGATTTGTTTATTTTTTTCATTTGAAATATATTTATTTGTAGATGTACATAATAGTATTTATTTACTTAGTTTTAAATCTTTCTTTCTGGATACTAGACTTGGACATTAAATATGTAATACTGTTTCCTTATTACATCAGTGACATCACTGAAAGTACAGATTTACAGTAATGAAGAAATGCGAGCTATATAGACAATTAATTGAACGAGCAACTTACTCACACGTCTTCTAATATTTCTTTAATGATTGTTTATTTACAATAAAATAATATAAGGCATATTGAATGTATACATCTAATGCGAATTTAGACAATTCAACACAAGCTCTACATATCTTATGTATCTTCTATCTATTCTCATTCCTGGAATTTCTTCAAGAATTTCTGGATTTTATTACTTTAGACCTTCAGTATTACAATATACGGATTGAAGGAGAGGAAATTTGATTATATTCAGCTAATGTAAGTATTTCGAAATTATAATTTGCATTGACGAAATTGGGATTTACAATTCAAGCTATATCGGAATATCTGATTTAAAGGATTTCTGACGCTTTTGGACAGTTCACGTATGCTGGGATTGGCTTTACTGGCCATGTTTCTGAAAAAGGTTTCGTTGTGAAAGTTAAAATCACTTATATGAAAAGTGCACCATATCTGTTCGAGCTCTAAATTTTAAAATAAGTCAAAGACAGTTACCAAGATCTTGATTTTGCTGCAAGTGAACCATAGTGAGGATCATCACTGATTCAGGAGAATTTTCCAAATCGCAACATCTCCCCACAGTCTTGAAGAAGTTTTCCTCTTAAAGAAAAGAAGAAAAGTATATATATATATATATATAC
>JAOUZG010008446.1:3447683-3481397 GCA_026289955.1 Argiope argentata
AAAAACATTTCTATTATTTGATTGAAGCAGATAGTAGAGTCGTGGCCAAAATTATGGAGTAGACAGGTTGAATTTCTAAGTTTCTTTTATTCCATTACGGGAGCAGGCATTATTTACAAGCGGAAGCGACATGCACAACACAGAACAACACAACGCGGAATTGATGAAAGAGCTATGTGTTCAAAAAAGGGACGGGAAATCATTATCCCTGGTCTTATATACCAAGACTTTGATAGGGAAAAATATTTTTTATAGAGCTTATAAACTTAGATTTCAGTTGGGATTTCCATGTCTCACGCATAAGAGGTAAGGGAAACAAAGTGATATTTTTAAATGTATTTTGTTTAGGTCAGCAATTTTCATCTCTCTCACGGAGTGTGAGAAAGTAATCGGCCTTTAACTGTTTCAGCAATTTTACACAACTTCTGTTGAATTAATTAATTAGAGCAAGTGGAATGGATCAGGAAATAAGACAATATTTTAGAATCATATTACTATGGGCTAAATTAAGATAGGGCGTTGGAAATAAATTATGATTAAAATTAAGATTTTATACATATACATACATACATACATATATATATATATATATATATATATATATATATATATATATATATGCTGGACATCTGACAGTAGAATCGGGTGATGAGGAATTGGTTAGACCGTGAACTTCGCCAACTCTGTTTATTAAAAGGATAAATAGATCGACACGACAATCTGTCATTCCCATGAAAAGATGGCATTATAAATGCTTTTAGAGAAATACAGTGGATTAAGGTTGTGGTGTTATGAAAATTCAGGTTTTCCTTACAATTTTTTTCGACATATGAACATTAATTGCAACTTTGAGTATTAGGTCTTCTAGAGGGAGTGTTTATATTTTAGTGAAATATTACTATTAAATATTAAATTTAGAAAAAAAAATAGCTAAACGTTTTGTAACCAGCAAGATATTTGATTCTTAGATTCCTTGAAATGCAATGCCAAATTGAGGAAGCATAATGAATTCAGAAATCATATATAGGCAGGTGTAGAGAGCGACGGAAGCATTCGATAAATTTTACAATGGCTAATAATTCCTCACAAATGATTTCTTTTGGGATTTACGAAGCCTTTGTCGATTCAATTCTTCGATTTCGTTTATCTGAGAAAGCACGTTTTCCCTTAGGATGCATCGAGAATCCCTGTAAATCCAATTTTAGTGGTAACACAAGGATGTAGCAAACAAACAGTATTGGAAATTCGTAAAAATATAAAGGTTTCATGTATTTTTTTAAGTTTGAAGAAGGAATTATACTGATCTTTCGCAACTTAAGAAAAATAATTTCGTGAAGAATTTCAGCTGTTAAATGCATATAAGGAATTCATTACTTATAAAAAATGCAAGCTGACACTTGAAAACGTTTTCATGCATTCAGGATAGTATCTATCAAAACTTAACTTTAAAATTAATTGTTAGTAAAGTATATATGTGATGATAATCAGCAACGTTTTCATTTAATGTTCTAAAGTAATTTATTAAAGTATCCAATTATTATCTATTATTTTCCGATTTCTATATTTAAAAATTAATGTAATAAATAAAGTTTTACTTATAAAACATGATTAAATTGTCTTTCCTTATTTCAATAAGGAAATAATAATAATATCATTCCTATAAAAATAACACCTTTTCATAACAACGATATGGGAATAGTTATTATTATGATTATTCAATTTAAATTATAATAATTTTTATCACTCTAATACTCCTAAATCTTTATTTTTTTAATGATGATGCCATGTTGTTTGCCTTTTTGGAAAGTTAGAGGGGCAATAATCCACTATTCACTTGAGACGACGTCAACACATTACGTTAGCATGTTTCTCAATTCCTTTCCTTTCTCATCCCTTATGAATAAATTCTTTTACCTACTATAGGATGTGAACATGCATTACACTATAAAGTTCACATTGTTCGTGGTTTGAGATGAATTTAGTGAGTGAGAAAATATTATTCTTATAAGTTCAAGCAAGTTTTTTTCACTGTTTTCTGGTTTCCAGAATTTTAAGAAACAATCAGTTCAGTTATATTTGTTAATCGCGATTAACTAGAAGAACATCAAGTTATAACAGAAACGAATGGGTGCTGATCACAGCCGTATTTAATAAAAAAGTCTTGACAGGAAGAACGTCACTTACTGGTACTCACAGATTAATTTCTTTTGAATGGATTAAAAGGGTTATCCATGAAGATTAGAAATATTTTGACAACCAATTTCATTTGATTCAGCAAGTCATCATAGTTAGAATAGGGAACAGCAAATTGCTTTAATATTATTAGTTTTAAAATCATATCGCTAATGAAAAGAGTTGAATCAAATTTATTGTGGAGTTGCATGTTGGTGTCATGCTTTAAATCATTGCACTTAATTTTGTAATTGATGGTAAAATACAGCGATAAGAAATTAGGAAGATTTTACTTATCAATTATTTTCTAACTAATGCAATTATTTAGATTTCTCTCTCCCATACTTAATAGGCACTAAAGGAATGAAAATTTCTATTTTAAAAATGAAAAAGGTAATTAAATTATGATGATAGATTCGTGACATTAATCGAAATTAAATCCTTTGTTTTTCGTAAAAAATTAATTTTTCTGCAAATGCATTATGCTTCTTCAATATTTCTTTCCTTACCGAATTTGAATATTAATATGCTTATTAGTTGTTGTTGTTTATGTTGGCACTTGCCATGGACACGCTTTGCTGATGCATCATCAATTTTAAACCGGAATAAGCGTTTCTTGTTTTGAAGTAGCGCCAACAAGGTCCAAGAGTACGACTTAGCTACTCACTCATCACATTCACTTGCCCAGCCTCTTTTTACAGGGGGGAGGCATATTCACACATCTTACAAATAAAACGTTGAAGAACAACCATGCCCGAACCAAAACTCGAACCCGGAACGTCTAGATCAGGAAAGGACTCGCTACCCCTATGATAGAACGCTGACATGTTTATTCATAAAAGGAGTAACAGCTTCAGAAAATTTAATGAATAATCAATGAAAGAACTATCATATCATGATGAATGCAATTTGATAAATATACACGTAATTGGCTCTTGAATATCTAACCCCTGATTTATCAGGTATTATAGCATACCGCGTAGTTTTATCCGTATTTTCGAATTAAATTGTAATTAATTATTATGAATTACTCCTTATCCGTTTTCACAACTTTATTTCAAATGCTATAGAGAATATTTGGAAACAATATTTCTAATTATGCATAGGTGCATTAGGAAATGTGTTCAAATTTAAACTGCTATGATAGGCAAGGAACATTTTCACGAAATTGCTGCAATTGATAATAATATTTTTGTGTCAAAACAATTTCAAAAAAAGAGCTTGGGATAATTTTTACGATTTTGAATATTTATTTACTGTTAAACTGCTCGAAACAAATATATTTGTCTTGCATAATATTGTTTTTTCGAAGATTTTTTTATTAGAAAAATGGATGAAGCTTTAAAACCACAATGAAATACTCAATAAAATATGACAATATACCATCGAATATTTTTCTTTTCATGACATAACTAACTAAGCAGAAAAAACAAGACAGTAAAATGATTCAGTGAAAGAATGGTTGTATAGTACAGACAATCATGTTTATGTTACTTCAAGCATCTCTTGGCAACAGTCACTATTCCTTAAGAAACGGGGACATTAGTGAAAACAAACAATATTTGCCAGCTGACCGCACAAGGCATTACAATTATAAGAAATAAAGACATGAGTAATTCCAAATATAAGAAATGTATTCCTTGTTAGTCATCTGCTTAATATAATAAATGGGATACGCACCATTAAAATGATCATCTAAACTCAGATTTGTACTATTTATATTTATTAATGTTTTAGAAAAATGTTTTAAATATATTTTTTACCCTACTGACCACTTTCGAAAGGAAAATATTTCTATTTGAAGTATTTTATTCAAAATGGTTTTCTTAGCTATCTTTATAAAATGAAGGAAACCCCTTAAAACATTTTATTTTTTTATAAATTCTCTATATAAACAACACAGGGTCGCGATCCAAAGTTTAACAATTAAGTTCAGATTTTTTAAAAAAACTGATTTCATAAAGTTTATATAGATTTTAATTGTTTTAATTAAATCATTGGATTTATTCGAAGAAATTATTTTTTATTTTAAATATGGCTTAAAGCTAAAAAAAGCGATTTGTTTCCAATCGACAACACTAAGCTTTAAATCAAAAAAATTCCTTGATAAGTTCCATCATATATCTATTACACTGAATGAGTTTTGAGTATTATAATAAAAACTGTTTCCACAATCACTTTCCAAAATACTTAATTTGCAATACACATACTAGAATTTACTGTATAAATTTGCATACATTAATATGGAATACAAAAATACTTTTATGATGATATATGGAAATATGGAAACGTGTTAATCAAGAAATTGTGAGAAAACTTTTGAAACAGTAGTTAATTTTATTAAAACATATTTAGTCTAAATGCACATTTTTCGAATTTAATTGCTGTGTATTCTTTAGTAGTTTAGAAATATGCGCTTAGTCTATCATTCTTAGTGTAAAGAAGCAAATGCCCTTCATTTTTATATTTTGATTAGTTATTATTTAATCTGTCACATGAATCAGTTATCTTTTTTCTTGTATTTTAAAACACATCACTTAAAAATCGCTGAAAATATTAAAGAAAAATATTTTAGATACAACCCACGTAAAAATATTTATCCTGGAACGTTTATGTGCTAATATTTCCCGAAAGATGGATTTTATATATAAGATATAAAATTTAAGAAATTTCTTTCGAATTTAAGTCAAATATGATCAGTGAATGCTAATTATTTATTATGATCTGAAACCAAAATTGTCTGCCATTCCGTAGGCTTAATGAAACTTGAAATACTGCCAATTGTCAGCACTCACAAAATTCTGACCATAACAAATATTTCGCTGTTCAAATCCCCGACACATTGATAATGTTTCAACAATATCTTAAATACCTTAATTTTCAAAAACAATTTTTAATTCATAATTGAAGATTAAATATTGAAATGTTACAATAAATTACAAATAGTAATTATTTTAACATTCTGGTTGCGGTTAAATATGCATGCTGACTTCTTATATATTATTAATTAAATATTACTATATGATAATTTGATTCTTGTTATAACTAATCACCCAAAGAACTGAACTGATAGTTGAAATTTGTTAGACTGATAGTATTTCATTAACTCGATCTGTCTCAATTTGTAATAAATAAATTAGTTCACAATTATTTTATTAAGCCTGGCTTAATATCTTCTCAAAGCATTGGTATTAAATATCACTTATCTGATTTCCATAATTACACTGGTGTCTAAAGTAAAGCAGAAAATGAGAAACACACAAAATATAACTATTTATTGGAAATTAGTAAGAAATTTTTATACCCTGCTTTAAAATAAAATATGTTTGTATAGAAATATACAATGAAAATTTCGGTAAATGGTTAAATGATATAGCTTAATTATCAATTCAGAAAATTTCAGATAGAAAGTATGGATAAACTTAGCAAACAATTGAGATAAGTGATACTATGAGATTGAGATACTATAGCCATTGCAATCCGTGCTGTAGAAGAATATTGAATTGAAAGTCCTTTTGAACACCAATCAGATTTCTACATAGAGTGTTTTTTTGCAAGATAGATATAAGCAAAAGAAAAATCAATTTATCATACTTACTAATATAATCTAGTGCATATTCAACTGTTTACAGGATTTATAAAAAATGCGTATATGAATAAAAATATTAATCTCTCTCATTCTATTTTAGTTCCTCACAGTTTTTGCACCAGGATAAAGAAGAGATTGTTGTAATGCTTCTATTCATCACTCTGTCAGGATAAATTCATTCATTATTAAAATGTTCTTTTTTTAATTATTCTGGAACTGCTCCTATAAGAGAAAAATGCATTAAACGCTTTTGTTTCTAGTTTCCTTTCTGAACCTTTTTTTTCAGATAAAGTAATAATATTTTTTGTATGATATTATGTCTTTCATCTTTCAAAACTTCGTATGAATAAGTGATTAGAGAGCTAGCAATATCCAATATTTTCTTTCTCTTTTTATTGTTCTCATGAATTTTATGAGATACGATAAGATTTAGAATTTTTTGGCATTCCTAAAAATTAAGAAGTTCAGATAGTTTCCTATAATAAACGGTTATAAAATATTATACTTAAATCGAATAAAAAATAGCATTTTGATTTACAGGATAAAAAAATTTTGCATATATTCATCAGTTACTAAAAATTTGCATTACTAAAATTACTTGCTTTGCTTCTACATAGAGTGCTTACTTGCTTTGCGTTACTTGCATTATTAAAATTTTAAAAATCAAATAGAGTAACATATTCTGAAAATTGTTAAATAATTTACATATATTTAGAAATCATTAAGACAAAATCGTTACGCCTGATAAAAAGGGAAAATTGTTTTCTATGAAATGAGAAAAATTCAAATAATGATTCTTTCATTAGAAATTCCCATATAATTAATTATTTTATGCGTAGTGTCCTTGTTAAATCATACCTAAATCAGACTTTATCACTTCATACCATGTTCTATCTTTCTTTATTTTACAAGATTTACAAGATAAAAATAGAATTTTTAAAAAAAGAACAAATGAAATGTTAAACATTGATCATGAACATAACGGAAAGAGCAGGGGTGGGCAGCAATTGGCCCTTATATTGACTCAATCGTAGAGGTTTTGATTGCTATTAAAGTAAAGTAAATTTAGGAAACCTTAGCCATTTCGACACTTTCTTCTACTCATCTGTCTTTAAGTATTTTGTTTCAACGATAATTCTGAAGTTGAACTTTTTCTTAACAATAGCCTTAATTTTTCTCTTATTCTAAAAAAAAAGATTTACGTATTTTTAACCCATACAATTTACTGTAAAAGCTCTTAAAAATTTAAATTACTTCGTTTCATCAAAATATTTTAACTTCTCAATGCATAATTAAAACTTTTTCCCAATTTCTCTTTGAGAGTTATGATGTTTGAGAGAGATAAGATATGAATTAGCCATATTTTTTGAAGCAATTATTTATGCAAGACATTTTTATGTCTACAACTTAATAAGAAAAAGTAAATATATTCAAATTTCCTTTGGTAATAGCGTTTTAATTGAAAAAAAATTAAATATGATTTCTTTAACAAATTTTACTGGTATATATATCATGTATTATTTAGAAATCCTTTTACTCTGACAAATTGTTTTTCCTATTTGTTTATCTTTTTATCTTGAAGAAATTTTCCCTGAATGTCATAGAACTTTCATATATATATATATATATATATATATATATATATATATATATATATATGGTCTGTTGACGCATGAAAGAGCCTGCAGTCGTCATGCATTTATTTTATTTGACTGCATAACACAATTTATTTTAGTAGTGAAATCCCAAACTGACGAAAGAAGTTGAACACTGTGTCATGTAATGCAAAAAAATAAACAGCAGCTGCGAACGTCATTGGTAATGTGGCCAATTTGCAGACATCTTCAAGAAAACTTCCGTCATTATGTGCTTCTTTCCTGTAGCATCAAACAGCGTTTCTTTGAATCAATTGTAAGTGCATCAGGAGGAAAATATCTGAAGCCTTTCTACTTCTGCTTCTGAGAATGAGAAGTTATGTGTTTTCTAGGGAAAGTTATCGCTTTTCTTTTATATTTTACCAAAATATAAAAGTGCTTTCTTGGAAGAGAAAGTGATATTAAAAAATATATTGGAAAATACAAATTAAATTTGAAATCTTACATGGGCATAATACGTCACTCTATTTTGTATTTAATTTTAAAAAAATTAAATTGCTATTAAAGACGAAGTAAATTTTATAAGTAAATTCATTTATTAAAAAATAAGCTGTTAAAGAATAAGCAATAATTTAGAGGAATGAGAAAAAAATAGAATTTATTTCTACTGATTTAATATAAACTCGACTGAAAAATTAAAATACAACTATTGCTTCGTGACTTATCTTCAAAATAATTTAGTAAATGAAAGAAATCCTGGCTACCTGCTGTGAATGCGTTTATTATATGCATACATTTATTACTATATTATTCTATTATATCTTAAACGATATAAGAATTTTGATTTTAAAATAATTATTTGTTTTGAATTATAAAAGATTTGGATATCTTTATAGATTATGCGGATTTTATCGAGTTTTATATGTTTTAATGTTCATTCTATATGTTTGGTACAGGTCTTGCGCAAATAAATTAAATCACTAGGTTATATTAACAGGATGCAAATGCAATCTAATCCATGATAGAATCAAAAACTCATTTAACAATTATTTTCCTTGTAACTTTTATTGCAGCATGTTTAAATAGCTTCTATGAGCATTCAGAGTTTGGTGGTCTCTGTCAATGTAGCTCCATATATACAGAGTCTCTTGTGAAGTTAATGTGATGATCACAAAATGTGATGCTTAGTTTGAAAGAATTTATCGTCTAATAAAATTTAAGTCTTTGCTCTTCTAATTAGAAGGATTCTGCCATCATTTTATTACTATAAAACTTCAGATGCTAATTTTGTGCTAATGTTTTTGGCTGTCCAGTGTCCTCCACTAAATACATGAAAGTTACCGTTACCTTGAAATGAAATTCCTGTCCGAATCATAACTCTATTTCTTTCGTAACTTTCTGTTAAAAATTATCAAACTAATGATAACTTGTTAGTTATTTCTTTCATATAAGGATCAAGCAAGAAACTCTTTCTTGAATGAATCTACGCCTATTTTTGTGAAATTGAATCCACTCTAGATTCAATAAAGAAAACAGATTGCTTTTCTGCATCATGTTATTGTTAACCCATTGTAACCCACCCTAATATAATTATTTGTTACTTCTCTAAATTCAGCAAAAATGAACAGATACATTTTATTCATCTTTCATATCTGCTTTGAGAGCAAAAGTAATTTTGAACTACTGTAGTTAAAATTGTTCTTTTAATCTTAACAAAGTTTGTAACAAGAACCCATTCAACGTTTGTTTCATTTTCAAATATTGTTGTAACACAACAACGAATCAAAATAACTCTCTTTGAAGTATTTTCATATTCCAGCATTATATTAGAAAGAAATCTAAGTTTTTATATAAAAGACATTGTTTCTAGAAAATGGAATGCTATGCATATAACTTCATGAAGTTTGTATATGACAACTATAGATAAAGGCATACCAAAAAAAATGTAATTGTATAATCTGATTTTTGGTTAGTGGGATTTCATTTGTAATGATACTAAAATGATTTAATTTTAATTATTATATTTTTATATTTATTTTTGTTAAATTAATTAATACGGATAATCATTTTTAAGCTCATTTTATAAAGAAACATTTCTAAATGGCATAAATAATTGATTTGATTATTTCTAATACATTCTAATTAGTCTATATAAAAATTGATCCATGCGATAGAAATTTCAGAAGCAATTTTTCTTAAGTAATTTATTGTTAATAAAAGATACTGAAAAATTCAAAAACGTTGTATCATTTCCAAACCCCTCCCCCCCCCCGAAATGCTAATTTTTTATTGATATTTTTTTCGTGATATAATTTTGAAAATAATTTCCAGCATATTAAATTTAATTTAAGAATGATTTAATTGTGATTGATTTCTTATTGCAACATTTATCATTAAAGATATTTCATTTGAATGTCGATGATTCCTCAATTCTGATTCTACCTAAAGAAGACAAGTAGAGTCATCATTAGAATAACATGCATAATTAAGATTGAAATTATATGTAATTAAGGATGTAATTTTGAAAATTAGATATTTTTTCCCAAAACATTTTTATTAAAACTTTATTTAAATATGGGAATTTGAAATACAAGATTATATCGGCTTCATTCTCAGGTTCAGTTTTCAAGTAAACAAAACATAGCTTCTTCAGTTTTTAGAATGTCTTATGCAGCGTGAGAATTTCATGATTTGGGTAATGAACATAGGGCAGAGGTTATAAATGACATCAAGTGGTTTGAGATAAAATAAAGTTAAAATCATCCAGACAATCAACATTAAAGTCAGTCTGAATGTTTCCTATTGTATAAATTTTGTACCCACATTTTATAAATTCAGTAATGTATGCATTCTGCTTGATAGCTGTAATGCAGCAAAGAAATTATTTTTCAATTCACAGCTTATTGATATATAAATCATAAGATGAAAGAATTTTTATTAATTTCATTTGAACAATCAAGGAAAAACAATAAATTATATTTACAAAAATAATGGTTATTTACTTTGAACTACTGATAAAATATGAAAAAATAACTCAATTGCATTTTTACCCTCTCTAACTTTTCACAATAATCGTACATGTGAAAAATTCAAATATGCATTCGATTTCTGCAATATAATTTCCATACCTTCTATTGTTTTAGTGTATAAGTTCACTAACTATTACAAATACTATGTATTTACTGTGGATAGTTGATAAATGTATTTGAACTGTAGTTTCAATTTTAGTATACTTTAGGCGTAGTATGCAGTAGTAGAATGAATTCTGATGAATCATATGAACAATAATGAGGCAGAATAAAAACTATTTTGAACACATAATAGTATTTAGTCATAATTTGAGCTACCCTTTCTTTAAATGACGTAAACAAAAAGACATAATAGAAGGTGCATTACAGATCTTTCTCCGGGACTAAACTCCTTCAAACTTAGATGATAGTTGTGAGAAAACATTTTACTTTTTGTATGGACGTGCAATTAAATGTCTTATATAGTTAAATATTACTATTTAACTATATAAGACATTTAACTATAAAATTAGCACTCTCAAGTACTTTAGCATATCTTATACTCTCAAAATGTTTTAAGTACTCCAAAATATTCAAATTTACATTTTAGTTTCACTTATTATCATTTCAGTTCTGTTCGTTCAGTCAATGCATTAATGTAATAAAAACTTTTCTCATTAAAACAACACACTAATTAAAACGACGCAGTTTCAGCTGGTATTTTAGATTAAATCCATATATGTACATTTTAAGCAATTAAATCGTTTACTCTAAATTGCACTTTAATTGCTGTTGCCTTTAACCTCCATACCCTCTCTTTCCAAATTACTTTTCTCTTCCCTTAATTTCCGAAGCACTTCATCGCCCATTTCTAATTTGCCGTTGAAATTACGTTCCAGTGGCTATGCAATCTCAACAATGATGCATTTAGTTTTCATTCTGCCCTTTCACCCGGTCTGATAGATCTATCAGCTAGGCAATAGTTCATTTACCCATACACTCACATGACATTGAACAATTCCTTTTAATCTTCTCCAATTCCGTAAAGGCGGGGATGGAAACTTGGATTAATTTCGAACAACACCACTGAATCCGTGCAAAGCGACATCGATTGAATTGGAATTAAACGGTTGCCCTTAAATGGCTTCTTCGTGTGTAAGAAAATGCGTGAGTTAAATCGGTCATGCAGCCAAAGGATGCATATTAGAACTCGCATATATTTTATGTCCTTAAACAACTGTGATATTTTATGGGTTTATTTTTCAAAAAAAATATTGTTTTCCTGTTGAATTTCTTGTTGCAGTCATTAATGAACGTAAAAGCAGGTGATTTTATTAAAATTAATCCTCGAATTCTTGTATAGCTTTAAATCCACAGTGCATGTAGGCTCTAGGTTGGTTGAGTATGTTCTTTCTTTATTCAATGACAGGTTTATATATTACTTATTTTTCTATTATTCCTCTACACAAGGCTACTTTTATGTACTTGGCACAAATCCCTTCATCATGCGTCATTCTATATTTCCAATCTCTATCTTTGTTTAAACATGGGCTGTATTTTTATCACATGATATAATTGTAGCTAAAATGGATAAATGAAAACTTTTTATTCATAAAGTTGCTCACGAATCACTTAGAAAAAAGGCTTAATTCCAAATTTAATTTTTCTTTGTAAAAATGATAGTCTAATTTTAAACATAGCATGTTTTTAATAAAAGGTATCGTAAATACAAATTTATTAAATTTTTTTTTTTCAAAAAAAGTTATTGTTTTTAGAAAGCACAAGAAAACACGTGACATTCAAACTTTCGAATTTTACAAAATTGAAAAACATTAAAAGAATACACGTTATCAAATAAAACTAAAAAACCGGTAAATATAATATAGAAACACATAAACCATTTAAGCTAACAAAAACGATAGAATTGAAAATCAAAATGTATGCAAATTGATTTGATGAATGTGGAAAAAGTAACATATCACTAAAGGGGTCTCTTTTATCAATAAATCTCACCTCGAGAAATAATTTTTTTCTAACATTACTAAAAAAAGGTCTTTTAAATAGTTAATTCTTCTAAAACCAATGTATATTGTTTTGGAGCAATAATGATTCGACCTTATCTCTTGATAATCAGTTTGTAGTATAAAATACGACACTGAGCACTTCATGTATTTCCATGTTCATCTAGATCAAATAATTCAAAAAATAATGGTACTATTAAAGTATGTAGATAGAATTTTAGTTAAGGTTACAGTGATGATGATTTTTCCGCCTTCGCAGGTATTTATTTGGATTAACAATACATATTCACCACTTGGGTCACTCCATACGCCATTCGTGTGACCAAAACTTTGATTGACTGCTCTCCATTTTGCGATTTCCATTTTCTTTTTAAAACATTAAATATTAAGGAAATTTTAATAAATAATACATTTTTTGGCAGAATATAGAACATTTTTCTATAATATAAGCTGATTTCTCTAAGATGATATGATATTGAAATACTTAAAATACAAGACTTCTGAAAAATGCTTCATAAAGAAAAAAAGTAAACAAACAAATTTCATACTTAGCAATTGTTACTCTTAAATTTATTAGTAAGGGATAGGTATTTTTCTTTATTCTCTATGCATAACAGTATAAACGGGCTCAAAATAATCAAGTTTTGCAGAAAGTTGCATTGCATTCCCAGTACTACTAAATTAATATTGATAATAATTTGATAAAACCTACAGCACATAGAAACATATTTTTCATTCTTTTCTGACAATTATTTCAGAAATATTCAATAAATATATTCTCCTGAGTACTATGTTTCTCAAAATAGGGATTAGCCTAGGGAATATTTTTCATTCATTTAATAAAATTTAAACAAACTAATTAGTTCAGACTAAAATATTTTCAGAATGAAAATTTCATTTTCCATGCGCAGCTGCAAATATTTTAAAGTTATAAACATTCAAATGTTTAAGTATATTATGAATTCAATTCATAAAGTAAAAAATTTCAAAATCCACAGCACAATTTGTGTTCAGAACCTAGTACACTAAATCTCTCTCTCATCCAGACGGATATAGGAAGATACGCGGAGTTTTAAATCTGAGGTAGAACACATTCATGGCTGAAATTGTAGCCCTTATCTAAAAAAAATATATGTTATATCTTTAGCGAGGAAACAGCAGAGCAAAACGTTAAAATTTTATTACCTGAATGGACAAAATGTCTTAAAGATCTAACCTATCTACCATAAAAAGTAACTGGCTATAATGAGGTCTGCATTTAGTGCAATGCTAAGAATATGATATGACAATTTAAAGAAATAACTAGTTGTATTAAGGTTTTCTGCTGTGTCTTTTTCCTTTCTGAAAAGAAACGAATATTCGATTGTTTTTGTTTGAAATTGTCATAATTGTCGAATGAAATTGTCGAATTTATCATAATATATATGAACCTTTCTGATCTATTATTTTCTACCATCTCTCAAGAAATCCCCTCATTCCTTTCTTTTAAATTGTTGAGGCTTACTTGTAAAATATTCCTCGAAGTGCATCTTTCTTTCGCTTGCGGATTGGAACTGCTTATCATAGAGATAATTTTTTAATGTCAGGAACAAATAATTGACTGGGGGAAATTGGGGGAGTATGCACGATGCAATAAAAAGCCTCAATCAAATTGTAACATCTCTCTTACAACCAATGCAGCGCCCGATGTTGCTTTATCTTGATGAAAAACATCGCAGTAGTTGTTCTCTAATTATCTTCGTTTTTCTGCTATAACGGCTTTCAATAATCAATCTGATGGCAATATTTGGCAGAAATTATTTGATTTATTTTGATTTAATTTATCTTTTTGTAAAATCTCATATATGCTCTTGTATAGTACTTACATCATAATTTGGATCCAAATTAATTTAACTTATAATATTTCAATAAACAGGCTCAAGTTATGATCAATTTTATGTAGTAAAATTAACATATTGCATGCTTGCGTAAGAATAAATATTTTGCTGTTAATTCTAAAATGCTGAAAGCACCTGAAGGTTTACCTAACTAAAAAGAAAGGTAATTTTGGATAAGGAATTTTCAACTAAGCCATTAACATTCATGGATAATTTGTATCTAATTGTGATATGTAGCACTGAAAAGCTTTGAATATTAAAAAAAAATTCAGAATATTTCACAGATCATCCTTTTTGTGGTCTTTATTAAGTTTAAAATTACATTTTTCAGATTACAATTGGTGAAATGTGTATTACAATATAGACTCTATAATAGTTTATGGAACATAAATACATTACTAAAAAAACACGATATTTCTTGTTTTATTCAAGTGTTCTTCCCAAAGTTAAAACAGCAATCTCTCACCATTTTTTCATTAAAAGAACTTCAACCAGTGTTGATTAGCTGCACAATATTTTTCTCTCACAATATTTTTAGTCAAAAGAATGATTATCCCCATGCAGTAAAAATACATTTATTATTATTAGATTTTTATTTCAAAGACAATTTCTTCTAACCAAGTTTTGAGTTATCTCGAGTCCGGTATACCGAAAATTTCGCTCTACGTATATTTTTTTAGTTATCTGTTTTCAATCTTCCAGAAAAAAAATATTGCTACAACCAAAATTCTTTACTGCAAAGTATCTTCATATTGATTCCTTTCCTTTCATTCTGGCGATTGCTCTTCTTTGCACTATCATGTCCTAATAATAAATAATAAAAGATATTTCTGAAATTCTACACTTAATCTGTTCCACAAATGTTGCAATTTTTCAAAAGAAAAAACTATATATAATCGAAAGACATTACTTAAAACTAAGCTTAGCTGATGAAAGCCGTACGTTTTCGGGCAGGATTAAAAATAACTTTTAAAACACTTTTAAAAACTACTTTCAACCTCCCTGCAGTTACTTAAGACTTTTAATCCTCCTGAAAGTTGCATTATAGTTGGTAAGAAAGATTATTTATTTCGATTTTCTTTAAAACAGAATCTTTACTATTTCCCATTTCTAAATATAAATAAACCAAGCTTTAAAAACTTAAGTACTAAATAACAGATGCTAAAGTTTATTAATAGAAAGTAGCTATATACTAAATTACAAACTCAATACATGTGACGAAAGAAAAATAAGTTTTTAAAATTTTCCAATTAAGTATTAAAAATTTCATTTTCCAATTAAGTATTCTATAACAAAATTTTAACAAATAGTGAGTTTCAACCATTACATTATAAACTACATCATTATTCTGTTAAACATTAAAACAAAGGTATATATATTAAATTTTCCTTCATGACGCCAAATATATATTTTTATATCAAATTTGAACTCTTTCTACATTAATTAAAATTACAAAAGCTAATGTACATTATTTAGTCTACTCAACACTAATTGGAAAATTATAATAGGTTGATTTTTCATATTTTCATCGCGGAATTAAATTATAATGGAAAGTAAGTAAAAAACAAAGAACTTTTTCTGTCTAATAACAGCTTATTTGATGCATTTTATAACATGATGTAGAGTTTTAATCTTTTATTTCTTTTGTTTGCTAGACAGAATCAGATTTCTTACTGAACAAAGCGTATTTAAAAGAACGTCAGCTATTTTCTTGGCTCTCGAGAATCTTGCTTTTAATTAAATATTCTGAGAGGATTTTAAAATGGAAACTTTGCAATAATTGGTTATATGAGTAATTAACTCAGTAAACTACAATTCTTTTTAGAAAAAAAATGAAAGATAAGATTTTACATCATTACGCATATAAAGTAAAAGTAAATTATAAGCCAAACGGTTTATATTTAAAGTCTTCAAAAACATTTAATCTGCCTACTTTTTTTTGTTTCCAGAGGCTTGTATTCTCTTAAGACTCTTTCTGTATAATTAAAATTAAAATAGCCATATAATTACATCAGATCAGAATATTATAGGATATTTTATTAATAACAATATCTGGCACACAGAGTTTTTTTCTTTTGAAAAAATCATGTTTTTTCTGAGAAAATATTTAGATATGATTCACATATTGACTAAATATGAATATCTTTCAATCTTACCAATATATTAAATGGTTAAAAAATTAAGAATACTCTTAGTTTAACATATTAATCGAAACATTCTGCAATATTACAGTATTGATTTTTACAGTTTATCTATCTTTACTTAAATTTTTGCACTCAGTTTTACAATGGAGAGCACTCAGCTTTTCCAAGATAACCCTATATGACTTGTCATCATGAGAGTAGATGCAAAAACACTCTAATAATTAGTTATAAAAAGGGTTTTTTTGTTTAATATCAGGTACCTATATTGATTAACCATATTGATATAAGAAAGGTATATTTATGCACATATAGTATTCTTATTTTATTCTATCTGATAAATTGAATCCCCTGTGTCTTTATTTTTCTAGATAATTTTTCTCTAAGCATTTTTATTCCTTATTCAATGAATTAGAACTCTTAGATTTTGTTTAATGTTTCCTTATATGAAATTACAACTATTAGGCAACAAACCACGGGAGAGAAAAGTTTTTTTTGGGTAGGGAACAAAAATGTATAAAGATAAAGAAAATGATGGAAAGGAAATTTTTTTAGTGGTATACGTAAATTAATTCTTTTATAATTTCGTATTATAAGTTACTAACATTCACCAATTAGAAATATCATGGTCAAATATGGCGCAGTGCAGTTAAGATAGCCAATTATCTTTATTATTCATTTTTTTACAACTTTCTTGAGTAAAGTGTATATCAGATAGTCTCATATTACTTAAAAGTGTATATAATACGGACTCGATGTGATTATGTATTCTGTGTTCTTTTTCACAAAGTGAAGTGCAAAACATAGATTCTAAGAAATATGGAAACTATTATTTGGACAATTTCATTATCTATCAGAGTTATTTTATTTTCGTGGTGAAAAAACATGAAATTTGTTTTAATAATTGATTCCATTTACAAAATAAAAAGAATTTAGTAGTTGTAGAATGCGTATGTATCTTGAAATAATGTCATTCATTTTTATTTTAATTAAAATGTTACACGCTTTAAAACCAAAATGATAAAATATTTGTAGTAAGCACATACTAATTAGGTCAGAAATCATCCCGTATAATTAGATTTTTTTATTATGGCTCAAAACAATGTTATTTCAATTTAAAATCTGTATAATCTTCACTAGAAAGAGTTTCAAAGACAAGTGAAGCCCTCAGCACATAGAAAATTTTAAAGATCCATTAAATGTGGATCAGATGTCTTTCTAAAGATATTTCTTCCGAGGTAATTAGAAAAGAAGTAATAACTTCTCTCTTTAAAAATAAGGCACCTTTTTTACTAAGATTTCAAATTTACATTCGAGAGGTAATTATACTTAAAAACATTTCACAAATCAAATTTTTAGAAAAAAATAAATATGTTTCTTGAATGCATATGATACATTTTAGTAATTTTTTGATATGGTTCATTGATGTTTGTTGAAATAATAATACCTAGAAAATATAACTTTTTAACTTTGCAATCGATTTTTGAATTAAATTCTTAAATAATACACAATACATATACAGCGAAAATAAATGAAACGATACTTATGGTTTTAAAGATATCAAGGCCCCGTAATTACACAAAGTCATTATGTCGTATAATTTTTGAGTGTTGTCATCGCGTTTATGTTTTACATAAAGAAAAGTTTATGACTAAAAGGCTGAACGAGATAAAACCCGTCAATAAAGCTTTATTAAATCGGAAAAAAAGTCTTCACATGCAGCATCTACTACCTAGAAAAGATGAATATATGAATGGTTCATTTAAGTGCAGTCTGATGATTAAAACTGAGATAACATCTTTAGTGCCGCCTGCCGACATTATAGGTTTTCTAACGCCAACCTCCTAACATAAATCTTTATTGGCAGCAAAAAGGTATATTATAGCTCTTAAATGACTGGGCTTTTAATTAGCTTGTCAGAAAGTTATGGAGAAATAAATACATTTTACTGCAAAGTGAAGTTTTAAGTAATTAAATAACGCGAAATTAAATTCATTAAAGCAATCTAGAGGAAAATTATTGATTTCAAGTGTAATAGGGAGAAAAGAAAAGCTTGCATTACTCTACATGATTTTTGTATTTAATTGTTTATTGTTATTCTGATGTTTAAGAAAGCGATTTCTTTTAATTTTTGAGTTAATATCTAAATACATTCTAGTACTCAAATTGGAAATTGCAGCAAAGTTATCAGAACTAATTTCTGATTTATATCCTTAAAATTACTTATCATGATTATTTTGTACATTGTTTGAATAGATTTCCCAGTGTTGCTTATTGATTGACTTATGTTTTTATGTCTAATAAGTTTTGATGATTTTAAAGCTATTTTTAGAACATTTGCTTAAAATCTAAAAATTTTTTTGCACTTCCTTCTGTAAGCAAACAGTGTAATATACATTTAGAAACACAACTCGTTTTGGTGTATTTCAAGTTCCTTAATTTAAAATATATAAAAAATAGGTATTAATTAATTTAATTATTAAATTAATGAACAATTAAATTATTAAATATATTTTATTTTTTTAAAAAAGAAGTTATTATAATTATTTTTTAAAAATGATTATCAAAAATTAATTCAGTTATTGAGCTCCATAAATTATTTTTAAAATCATTAAATGACGATATTTTAAATATATGAAGTTTTATATTCATATATAACAGCTTTCACGTAATACAATCGGTTGTTATATTTGATGAATTTTTTTAATACATAAAAGTATATTTATTACATTTAAGTTAAATATTACTATTACTTTACAGAACTTCTATTTGAAGTTAAAAATCAGTGTCCTTCTTTCCGCACTTATCCAGTCTAATGGTTGTGTATAGGGTATGACAAATTTGGGTGCGTATCAATTTCAAATTATAAAATTTACGCCTAATAAATTAGCCAAATTTCAATGGGCTTTTTAAAAATTCAGCATTATGTTGCGAATTCATCGTTGTTTTTCTAGTATTTAATTATTTTAAATTTCCATAAGCACAAAAATGCGAAAGCGTAAAAATAAAAGGTATAAAACCACCATGATGCTACGTTCTTGAGATAAATGTTCAAGTAAGATTTGTTAATTGTAAAAAATAGCCCAGGAAGTTAAATTATTACTCATGAAACTTCGAAATATAACAATAGGTTACGGCACTCAAGCAGATCTTTGTCTTAAAAATAACTTATAGCATTTGTTCTGAACAACTAATAAAAATTCATACATTTCGTTATAATTTCTTATAATTAATTTGTAATGAAAATTCAACAGACTTTATTTGAATTTGAAATAAAACTTAAAGAATTAGTTCATTTTGCCATTAATTACTAAATACATTGACAACAATAACTTATCTTCAATAATAATCTCCAACAATAATTCAGTTATTTTATCTTAGATTTCTATTCTCCCAATAAAAATTTCTATTGAAAACACTAAACTCCAATATTGCTACAGAATGGTTAATCTTAACATTAAAACAATTGTATATTTGTATTAATTTTCAGGAAAATCAATTAGATTTACATCGCTTCTTGCTGAATTTTGCAACAATGTACATTGCATTTAAAGCTCCAATGTTTCAGTTTGAAAGAAAAAAATTAATAAATGCGCTCTTTGAATATCTGAATATGAAGGTGCTAAATTATCAAATATGTCTCGTGTTAAAAGAATTAAATTAAAATATTTTACTATAAATGCCGGACCCTTTAGAAAACTCATTCATTTAAGATCTGAAACCGTAACAAAACACCATGCAAATGCAAATCTTCCGACTCTGAATATCCCATACAATTACCTTCCGTAATTATTTGCAATGCAAATAACCTCAATACTGTTACAGAAATCTAACGTTCGACTGAAATTAAGAATACATCGAGCCAACTGATTGAGAGGGGGCTCTAAACTCTGTTGTATATGTTGAGAAAATGATTCAGTTTCTATACCTTTTACATAATAGATACATGATAAGATAAGCAATTTTAAATATTTCTAGCTAATTTCACGAAAAACATTTAAATCTAATAAGCATTTAAATGTAGTTACGAAAAAGAGGACACTCAAAAGGCATAATTCATTGAGGGGAAATATAAAAATATTTTGAAATTACGGATGAATAATTAATACAATTTTTTCTATCAGTTTAATCGCTTATAGAAAGTTATTAATTTCCTATATTATTGATGATTATTAAACAAATTAATAAATACTCTTTCAGTGTGCCCGTGTTTAGGTATTATAAATTTTTTCTTTGATTCAGAAAAAAATCTATTTTCTAAGCAAAATAGGTTGTAATGTTAGTATGTCGTAAAAACTTTTATAGGTTGTAATAAGAAACAGTATAAAATTTAATAAGCAGATGGTGCTCTCTTCACTATTCTATTTTACATTTTTATGCAAATGAATGCCGATTTGTTTGAAATATTAACAAGATATTTACTGTGTATTTTATAAATAGCGATTTTTTCTATTTCGTCCTTTAACGATAGTAAAATTTTTAATGATGTAACAAGAAATTAAAATATTGAGATAGTTTTACTGATACATATATTTATAACATGCAGATGATAATTCATGAAAATGAAAAAATAACGTTTTCCAATCATATAAATATTTCAAGAAAAGACAAAATTACAATTTTTAAATTAATATACAAATTAACAAATTTGTTTTCTTTATTCAGAAAGATGCGAAAGGCACAATATATTCTCATTTTCAAAACTGGAATGTATCTTAAAACAAGCCATGCAATAATAATTGTTTTATCAACTCTAAATTCCTCCTTAATTAATTTCTATTAATCCTTATTTGAGGGTATAATATACAAAATGTGTTCTTACGCTTTCTTTTTATTTGTGATTCCCTTAATTTGTTTCTGAATAGCTGACAATTTATATGGAATCATAAAACATAACGTGGTTCAATAGAGTTTAAATTTGCTGTCCTTTCAATTATTTGTAGCAATAAGTAAATTTTGATTTTGTTTTTTAATCATAATTTTTTTTTATTTCGGTAAGAGTTTAACGGTAGAATATTACTAAAAAGCGCTCTTTATTTTATAATATCATTTTATAGTTTACTGAAACTACAACTAAGACAGAATAAGAAATTTCATAAGTAAATCAAAGTAATGCTAAAAAAAAGAAATGTTTCTATCGAAACTATGACGCAATTACTATGCAATATATATTTATTACCATTTCTTGCTAGCATATGAATTTTTCATATTAAAAGGTTTTTTAACTTCTCTTTAACAATTGCTAAAGCCTTTTGTGGATGTAAATAGGAATAAAAATTATTATCTGACATATAAATAAATTAACGCCCTGAAGAAAATAGGGTAGAAATTTCGATATCAGTAAAGACTCTCTTTCACATGAAGTCTGAAACAATGCAAGGAAGATAGTAGAGCTTTTTAGACCTCTTGGAATTGCAATGAAATATATTGAAACTTACAAAATATTAAAAATAAGTAAAGTATTTTATAGAGCGAGGGTAGCCTGGTTGATAGGGCGTTGGAGTCGCATCCCTTGGGTTACGAGTTCGAACCCGCCAGTCTAAGACTCTCCGTATGTGTGTGTGTGTGTGTGTGTGGTGGCTGGTGCACGTTAAATCTATCGCGGTTAAAATTCCTCCATTTCGAGGAATTCCTCCATTTTTACCGCTGGGGGTACTGGTTCAGAGGTGATCGCTCTATGTTTTAGATCTAAACTACGATCTATGGGTGAATGAATGCGATTCATAAATGAACTCCCCCCCCTCCCCGTTAGAAGAGTTGTGACGTGTGTGTAGTTATGTAGTACTTTTGACCTTAGTTAACGCTACTGAAAAACAAGAGACGCTAATTCAGCTTAAATCACTAACGATATGTCAGTGGGCTTGTGAAGTGCCATAAGTAACAAGAGCAACAAATGATTTTATTCGTTTAATATTCGTTCCTTACTTATTTAAAAAGTGACAGGTAAAAATCATGGAAAAGCAAAATTAAAAGAAGATTTTATTTTTAAATTATACATTATAATTTTATTAAGTTATATATTTATAATATTTAGATTTTCATTTAAATATTGCCTATGTAATTGAGTGTAAACTTTTTTCACTTTTCTGATTGCCGACATTTTTTGAAAAAATTCTTAGTGTTTGTGTGTGTGCTGATTTTAGCGGAAAAATAAAGATTTTTCAAGTAAACAAACCCTATTTTCTGAATTTTTACAAAATTACTGTTGAAAGATAATATTGTAAAAGTAATAGTGGATATTGTGCTTACAATATAATAATGTTATATTTTCTACTAAAAAAAGTTAAATTGTATTGTAATAAAAAGATAATATTGTATTTTCTGCTAAAATCTAGAATTCTGTGATTTCATATAACTTATTTTTTAAACTCAAGCTTTTTATCTTCGGATTTCCCCCTACCCAAAATTATTGAGATAAAATCTGCTTTATTGTCTTGCTATAATATATTGATGATGTAAAATTAATTTCGTTCAAAAATTTTAAAGTTTGAATCATTATTTCAAATTTGTTCAATTTTTTTTCGGTAAAATCGAAGAAATATTTTCACACGAGTGCAATATTGATATTTTTTTTTCTTTAAAAGTACCACTTTCTAAATTATTGCATCAATATTTCGAAATTTAAAGAATATTGTTATTTATTTTAAATCCCTAAATTATTTATCCGTAAACAAGTCATAAAATTTTAAACATACATAGAAACAAACGCTTCATTCTTATAAACCTTTAATATTTTATACCAATATAAATTGTCATTTCTTTTTGACGAATTTTGCAGGATTATTAATCAAAACCCATGACATGTGTCTCCAGAACCATAAATAATGATGAGAGCTCACTTATGCTTATGGAGATATATAATCTACTTATCCCATTAAGATCGTCTCAAATCATGAATAATGTAAACTTAATCATATAATTCCGTTGTGTAATCACCGGATACATTCCGCATAAAGTAAGAGCTGCTACTCTTTAGTGACATGTGGGAAAATATCACATGAAAACTGGGAAAACGACAGAAAGGGATTTTAATGAAGAATTGATGATGAATGATGAAATTCTCTAGCTTTGTTTACGCTTGAAGAAGATAGAAAATTTTGAATTATTGTGACATGAATAAATATTCTTTGGCTTATTTATGTGATTTAAAATTGCCCCATTTCTAAATGTTCAAATATTATTTAATTTAATATAATAATGTTTGGTTAATGCTTTTCTCAGAAACATTGTTTCTGTTCATACAAAAATTTTTCCATATATATATATATATATATATATATATATATATATATATATATATACACTGAAGTGACAAAAGTCATGGGATAGCAATGTGCAAATATACAGATGGCAGTAGTATCGCAGCGAAAAAGTATAAATGTGCAGTTCATTTTCCAGAGCTTTCATTTGTGTTCAAGTTATTCATGTAAACAGGTTTTTCGTGATTTATGGCGGCACGACGAGAATTAACAGACTTTGAACGTGGAATGTTAGTTGGAGCTAGACGCATGGGTCATTCCATTGCGAATATCGTTAGTGAATTCAACATTACGAGATCCACAGTATCAAGAGTGGGCCGAGAGTATAAAATTTCAGGCATCCCATCCCATCATGGACAGCGCAGTGGACGACCACCTGCACTTAATGACCGAGACCGCCGACGTCTGTGTAGAATGGTCAATGTTAATAGACACGCAACACTTCGTCAAATAACTGCAGGAATCAATGTGGGACGTACGAGGGACGTGTCCGATAGGACTGTGCGGCGAAATTTGTCTTCCTTGGGCTATGACTGCAGAAGACCGACTCGAGTGCCTTTACTGACAGCACGACATCGCCTGCAGCGACTCTCCTGGGCTCGTGAGCATATCGACTGGTCCCTAGACCAGTGAAAAACCGTGGCGTGGTCAGATGAGTCACGATTTCAGTTGTTTCGAGCTGATGATAGAGTTCGAGTGTGGCGCAGACCCCACGAAGCCATGGGCCCAAACTGTCAGCAAGGCACTGTTCAAGCTGGTGGTGGTTGCATAATGGTGTGGTGCTGTTTTTACATAGCATGGACTCGGTACTCTTTTGCAACTGAACCGATCATTGACTGGAAATGGTTATGTTCAGCTGCTTGCAGATCACTTGCAGCCATTCATGGACTTCACGTACCCACACAACGATGGGATTTTTATGGATGACAATGCGCCATGTCACCGGGCCAGAACTGTTCACGATTGGTTTGAAGAACATTCCGGACAATTCCTCACATGGTCTGGCCACCTAGATCACCCGATATGAATCTCATCGAGCATTTATGGGACATCATCGAGAGGTCCGTTCGTGCCCAAACTCCTGCACCATCCACACTTTCACAATTATGGACGTCTATACATACAGCATGGCTCAATATTTCTGCAGAGGACTTCCAACGACTTGTGGACTCCATGATACGTCGAGTTGTTGCACTTCGCCGGGCAAAAGGAGGACCGACACGATATTAACAGTCATCCCATGATTGTCACTTCAGTGTATATCTAGTGTCCTTTCGGTTGAAATTTTTCAAATTATAAGAATTGTTTACATTTCTGTAAACAGAGTGTTGATTATTAGGGAACAATTGAAAAATCTGTGGTAGTAGTTTCCGTGAAAGTTTAACACATGCACTTTAGTAATGGTATTATTGACACTTTTTTTGCATAAAAATTAAGGTGGTTGCTCAGTGTTCAGAATTTTGTATTTAGAGCAGTCGGCCGATTAAAGTTAAAATTTGACACCGAATTGCAATATTAGTTACAGAATCATTAATTGACAAAATCATTAAAGACATTAAATTAACATTAAATTCAATTTATCTCAGTCTGCTGCTTTTTGGAAAGGTCACGTTTACACCTACCTAAATGTACAGTCAGACAAAATTTCAACTGCCTGATGGATTTGGTTTAAAATTTTATACTGATGTAATTTGAAATTTTGTTTGAAATTTTTTCTACTTTGATCTTTGTATTTTGTAATGATGTTTTTTTGAACCCGTATAGGCAGATATCATATGAATTCATCCGAATGCATTGCTCAAAAGTTAACAGAAATCTAAAACTTTGTTACACCAAATTTCAGGCGCCTAGTTCAAAGCAATTTTAAGTTTTTGAATCCTCAGGAAGTTAGTTGCAATTTTGAAAATTGCTTTTTCGTATTCAGGAGTTTCTGAAACGTAGATATTCGTCAAAACAGTAGACGTTAAATTTCTCATTCATTACAATTCTGTGCCATTATGATTTTCGCAAAAAAAAAACCCTTACAAATATTGAGTTTTTTCTATATAAATACAATAAATTATTTAAAAAAGGATTAAAACTGCTTATATGATTAAAAGTTTTTTTGGATGTAAATAAAATGGCAAAAAAGTCAATTCATAAGCTAAAATATTTTTGTTAACAATATATTGTGTAAATTATATAACGTCAAAATTTAAAAACGTGGATTTTCAGTATCTTCCGAAGAAATAATATATTTACACAGAGTATGAATTTAGGCTAACAGGAGTACAGCTTTCTTGCTTTTCTTGTAAATTACAAAAAAAAAATGAGTTCTGTTTTACTTGAAATCTGTAGCGTAGCAAAGGCTATCGATTAAACTAGGCTATCGATTAACGATTTTTGTCCTCTGCTTTTGACAGATTTCATTTAAAATTTGAAATGAAGGTATAACTATGATGTCAAGACCACATACTAAATTTTACTAATGCAGCTTATTGCATTTCAGAATAATGGTGCACAAATGCAAATGGTTACATAGAACGGGCCATAAATTTAACATCTCGCATTTTTTAAAAAAATTCAGAAGCACTTAGAATGGTAGGCAGAAAAAATTGACATAAGAAAACAATTTGTTTATACCTCATTAATCAATTCATCATCTTGTTTTCTTAATTTATGACATTCCAGCCGGCTTTCTAGCACAGAATTAGCACGTCTTCATCGTGGTCTGAGCGTCCCAGTTTCAAATCACGGTTAAAGCATGTTTGTTTCTCTGAATTCTATCTGAGAAGCGTGTGAATGTGGCCCCTTGTAAAAAGGGGTTGTGCCTTCGAATGTGATGAATAGGTAGTTTAAGTCATGCTCTTGGCCCTATTTGGTGCTACTTCAAACAAGATACGCTTCTTTCGGCTTAAATCCACTGATGCATCAGCGGGTTTGTCATTGGAAAGGGCCATTAGTATTAACAACTACGATAACATTCCAAGTCAAATAGATTTAATCCAATAAAGGATTCTGTTGAATTCAGTGGTCTAAAACAAAAAGACTCAAAAAAATTCTATGTTGGATTTCCAGACGTAATCAATGATACTTATTTCTATAGTCAGTATATGAAAGTATAAAAAGAAAAGTTTGTTGCTCCCTACTGAAGCAAAAGCAAATCCTCTTTAGTTATTTATTTTACTTTCTTATAAAAAATATTTTAATTGAGTAATTAATTTCAATTCATTCCAATTGCAAGTTTAAAAGGACATTATCAAATTAGAAATAAAAAGCTTTACCTGGAAACTTATAACTTAAAAATATATCTTGAATCATCAAATGGAACATTTACGTGAAAAAAAGTAAATATTGAGCTTTCTAACATTGAAATTAGAAAAGTGTTTCCTTCTTGTTTGTGCGCTAAAAATTTAATCCCCTTACCTACATGCTTTGAAGAAAGAAAGACTTTATAACGGCGCAAAACCGATTTTTTCTTTGTTGAAAAACTTTTAGATAAAAGAAAGAGCTTTCTATTCATTCAGTAATGAAGTATACAGCTGTGGTGAAAGCTACCTCCTATTTTAAAAGTTCCTTAGTAAAATTGTGAAAAAGTGGCGTTAAACTGATTCTTTTTAGCAAAAGTACAATGACAAGACGAATAAACTGAATTTTCTCTTTCTTGGTGCATTCTTTTAAAGCATTCAAGCTTTTCTAAATAAAAGACGTTTTTTGTAAAACTTTTCTTTACACGTGAAGATGAGTTTAACTCTGGTTTTGCATTTTTTACTCTCTAAGTTTTTATAACTGCATGTGCATGTTAACGGTAGTTGAAAAATGTGAGACATTTATCTTCTTCTAGACTTGTGTTGAATGTTTATGGTCAGAGGAGCGTTTTATCTCACAAACTTGACTGCTCTGAATTCTTTTTAACAAAATTCTATTTTAAAATGGCTTTGTTCATTTTAAATTGTTTATTTTCTTGCTTTATCATACGTTTTATTACATTATCCAGGAAGATCAATATTATAACATCTGAGAAACTTTGTATTAAACTGTATATGGGACAGGTATTATTTATTAAGGGTTTATTTTTTGGTTTGCGTTAAGTACAAAAAAAATCTTCAGGCAGAGAATTCATAAAATGAAAAAAAAAATCCTTCCTAAAACAAAGCACTTCTTCAATAAATCTGGCCCTTTTCTGTCCTCAAAAAGGATCGTAAATTCTTCCATAGTTTCAAAACTTTCCTTCTTATTCTTTTGCTCTTTTCAAAAGAAAAAATGCATAATAAAATTGAACTACTTCGGCAGACTTGGAGTGCTCGTTCTATTTTCACTCAGTTTTGCGTTCTCTTTGGAGTCCAAAATTGAATAATAGCAACAGTCTTGTGGCTTTTGAATCATTACAATTTTTGAAATACAATTAAGAATGTAACAGCTATTATTATTATTGTTGTTGTTGTTATTACTGCATGGAAAACCAGTAAAACAGGAAATAATTATGCTTTTGTATATATTTTATTGTAAATATGAAATGGAATAGTTTTTAATCGTTTCTTTATCTTTCAACTAAAAAAACTTTTTTAAAATTATATTTGTATGTTATAATTAATATTTTATTTAGTTTCTTTTCCTTTTTTTACTTCATGCTATAATAATAATTTTTTTAGTTGATCATCGCCAACTCAAACAATTTCTCGGGAGTCGAAGTATCTATTCTAGTATTTTAAATCTACAAAATATATATATTGATCAATATCTGTATTGTAGATGAAAACATCCTTGAATTCTCTACTACTACGAACTTTCGGTAAGTAGTTCTAGCCAAAAATTGCACTTAAAGAGTATTTATACTTTTCTGAGAGCTTTAAATAAAATTATCAAATTCAAGACATATTTTTGAATTTAACTCAACATCTGTAAATGTGCACACTTGTTTTAGTTCTTTATTTCTTATGTAGTAAGCAAAACTTAGTCTTAAATGTTGATAAAAAAGAGCAAAATGCACACAAAAATGAAATAATTCTTTCAAGAAAAAGGCAGCCCCCTGCCCCGTAAAAATAATAAAAAACAGAAATCAAATAAACAGCGAAAGGAAATCATATGTAAGAGCAACCAAGGAAATGAAAGGAATCTGAAGACATATAGCAAATTCAAAAAAAATTACCTTATTCTAGAGCTTTTCGTAGGTGGATATGACAAAAAAATATATCTTGAAACATGTATTTTCATCATCATTTTAAAAAAATGATAAAAGATAAAAACCAGTACCAAATAAGTTACAGTCATCGAAAGCTTATAGAATTAAGTAAAGTATGTTGATAATAAAAAAAATCTTATCTTCGTAGAATGAAACTTATTTTTGGAAGCAAGTCACAAAGAAAAAATATTCGATTTTGAATCTTTTAATGTCTACGATGAAAAAAATGCTATTATTTACTTGAAATTATGCCAGATACTTGACCTTACAATTTTGAAGATAAAATCAAATTAATTTTTGTGAATAAATGATTTCTTTTAAAATTTTAGATTTCAAATTTAAACCAAATTGTTCTTCACCACATTTGTTTTTGTAATAAATGTAAATAAAAAGGGGAAATTTAATTGATCGTTTTATTGCAGATGGTGAAAACCGTCTCTCATTGACAGAAAATATTTCATTTATAATATTTGTCCATTAAGCCAATTTACTGCCTGAAAGAAAAGGAAATGCATTTTGATGAGTCAGAAGTGTTGCAGAGTTAGATACTGAAAGTTGAATTTTATTAATGCAAAAAACAGACATGGCTATGCTGTTGCAAATAGGTGCTGCAGAAAAATTCCACATACGAACATATCATACATATATAAAATTTTTATATATTCCTAAAATAAATTATCGAATTGTAGTTACTTTTTCTTTCTTGCGTAAAAGAGAGTCATTGCAACTCATGATAAAAATCTATATCCAAAGAAACTTAAATTAATAAAAAATTACTTTCCATGCATTGTATTAATGCAAAGATTTTCATGTGCAACTCGCAAAGCAGTTGGTAAAGCAAATCAACAGAAAAGAAAAGAGGTAAAAGAAATGCATTCTGCAACTTAAAAAAACGATTAATAAAAAAAACAATTTTTTAAAAGCTATTCCTAGTAAGGTAATTAGGAAATTTTTTATTTTAGCTACTTTTTATTAAATAATTACAATTATTGTTGTTCTCGTTTTCCACTTTACAATGGAAGCTCCTGAGGTACAGTAGTTTCTTGAGGGTGTGGACTCCTGAGCACCCGATGGCAAAGCTCTTTCTAGCTCACATGCGTCACAAACCCTTTTTACAGGGTGGACTTCATTCATGCATTTCATGCATTTATCCACAGATCTTAATTTATATCTGAAACAAAGAACGATCACATTTGACCCAGTATTCCCAGTGGATTACTCTCTACATGAATAAATTTGTTACCACGACAGATTTAACGTCCATCACACATGGAGAATCTTCGGCTGGCACGTTCGAACTCGCAGGCCAAAAGATACGAATTCAGCGCCCTACCAACCAGGCTAACCATGCTTAACAATTACAGTTGCTATAAATAATGGATCAAAAATTATATTAGCACTGAAATTTTAACTCCATTTGAGGATTCAAAGCCATTTTTTGCAACGCAAAATGCGTAAATTTTCTACACCTATTGGAGTAATGCAATACAGATGAGAAATTTTTAATTTTCTTTATTCTGTATTATTTTAATTCGAAAGTGCTTTAAAATGAATCGGAAAAATCGATTAACTAACAATGTTTAATTTTAAATGCATCAAACATTAAAAAAATATACAGAGTCATTTATAATAATCGGCCATAAAATATGTTACACCTAGCCTCATTAGCGTGGAGAAAAAACAAGCTGAATTCGTTACTATTTTCGCAGGGGAGAAATGAAAATTTTTGGCGAGAAAGTTAGTTTTTAATGAATTAATAAAAAATTAATGAATAAATATTTGAAAAAAAACTGTATGAAAATCAAATGTCATCAGCTACGAGTTTTAAAAAATTTACTTGAACTTGAGTGGATGAATAAAAAGTATTTTATTGACGACTGAGATATGGAACACGATATATATATAGAGAGAGAAAAAGAGTGAGTGGATAATAGGAATTGAATAAATCTAAAAAGGCAGATAATTAAACCTCTCTCATGAACTCAATATAATGAAGAGAGAAATACTATCTATGCATTTTATAAAATTTTGGTTTATTAAACAGATGAAGAAAGAAAAAAGTGAAAAAAGTTGCATCCAAATTGTGATAATTAAATATTTAGTTATAATACAGAAACATTTAGGGAAATTTTATCATTTAAAGCTCATATATTATTTTTCAAATAAGTTAAATTTCAATTCTTAAAAGTCTATATTATTCTAGATTTCAATTTTTTAAACAAATGAATTTGAACAAGAATTACAAAGGAAATCAAAATAATGATAATATTCGCTCCAATCAAAATTAGTATAACATACCATTTTATAAAAAATCACAGAAAATAAATAATTGAAGTGTTAATTTAACATATATAGTTTATTTAATTGAAAATATGAATTAACTTCATATATTATTAATAAGCACTTGTTTTAATATTGTGTTATATTACTTGAAAGATGATGTAACATTTTTATTTTTTTAAGTTTGAGAAAAACTGAGAAAAAAAAGTCCTAAATATTTTATCGCAACCGTGTTACTACTGAAGACTTTTGTTAAAAAGTGATACAATAATAAAGTATTTTAAAACAGATTGTTTTTAAATTAATTAATTCTATTCTGTAAATAAGTTAATTATTTCTGAATCTATGCGATGACAATTTTCAGATGTCGTGAAACGTTGAAGATAAATTTTTGCCAACATCCCTTCTCCAAGCTACCATATCTCGCCAACAAGAGGACGTTCAAATGTCTATAAGCTTGACATTCGTTGTCTGTATACTCGATGGATAAGTCCCAAGTGAGTCTCAAACCCATATTTCTGTCTCAAGGTCATTGTACTTTTTTTTCTGCTGTAGAACAGGAAATTAACAAGCAAGATAAAGCTACAAAACCAAGCGGGAAAAAATATAGCTTGATATGAGCAATTGTCTTTTTACTACTTATAAAATAGTAAATTGTTTCTGCGATATTTTTATTTGATTATTTAAAATATGCATTTTAAAATTCTATATTAATGGAAAAATTAATAACTAAAATTTGCGGATTTAATAAGTCAATTAATAGTCGAAAATATTCAATTTCTTTACATTCAATTCGGAACAAAGAATAGGAAGGATTTTTTAAAAAAGAGAAAAAAAGACGTAACATCTATGAACTAGAATATATTATCAGTAAAAGGAGTCCAATATCAATGTCATAAATTACTTTGAAAATTGTGTTCAGTTCTTATTTGTGACACATTTCTAATGCATAATCTCTCTGAAAGTCTTAATGATTGTTTTGAAGGCTTCAATTTCTTCATTAACTTGTTTAAAGAGAAGGCTGTAAATACATAAAATAATGTAAACAAAGTGACGCATTGTCAAACAAAATTCATCTTCCGAAAAGGGATAGCTCCAAAACTTTAATAAAAACGCAATTTCAGGAAACTTAATAGTTTAATAGTTCTTATAATATATATGGTAAAATATATGGCATATTATTATATTGTATAATAGTAACATTATACAATAGTTAAAGCTATTTAAAAGGAGCTGTAGCTATTTTCAAATTAATTTGATCACGCTCACTTGCATCAATTATTTTTTACAGAATAATTACAATATTCCTGAGAAAGATTTTAAAATTATATTAAGGATGATTGACTAGTTTATTAGATTAATATATTATTATATAGAAGCATGGTGGCTGTCTCAGGACTGAGAGTCATGGAACCTGAAAATCAGTAAACAAGGTCAAATCGGAAATTAAATTATTAGTAACTTTGACACATTTTAAAAATATTCCTTATATTTTATTGACATTAAAGCTTATGATTAATTTTAAAATACCGAAATATTCTGTAACCCTTTTTGCAAAATTATTCTAAAATAATAATTTTTAAAGTATATATATTTATTTAAATAAATTTATAAAAGAAGATATTACGTAATAAATCTATTCAAAGATAAAAAAAAGCTTTTTTTTCAAAAAAAAAATTATAAAGTAGGTTTTTATTTGAACTTGTTTAATAAACATCATTTATCTGATATCTTACTCCTAATTTTATTTTAACTTCATATTTTGTATATTTCTTCATTTTTCGTTATGATATTTCATGAATTTCAGGTTTTTGATTTCTGCATAAATTTTATGTTTTAGATTTCAATAATTTGTTTTTGCATTAATGGGCGCTTTAATGTTTTTATTATTGATGGATTCGAACTTTTTGTAAATGAGGAATTATTCCCCAATTTTAGAGTCGAGGCAGCCTATGAATACGATTAAATCAATTAATCATTAATATCAATTAAATGCTGAAAATAATTATAGGGGGAAAATATCCCAAATGTGATTTTTATGAATAATTAGTAATAGCAAGATTCATTTCATATCATCTGAAATTTTATTGTAATTTCTTCACATCACTTATTTTAATTAATTCATTCACTTCATATCACTAAAATTACCACATATTTTCGTCGATTTTTTTTAACTGACGGTACTCAGAGACCTCTGTAACTTGAATAATCAACTGAAAATCAAATTTTTAAGGTCTAAACATAAAGTTCAATTCGCATTTGACCTTATAGAGAAGGCACTTTCAACATTATTGATATATTATGATATGCATTTTAAAATATAGCCAACGATCAACTTCCTGTTCTTTGAGAAAGCTACCTAAACTCTAAATCTATTTTCCTCAATTATTTTTCAGATATTCAAATTTTTCAGACTTATTCATGCCTCAATGATCTCATTTGTTCAATTGTATAGATAGGCAAAGAGGCAACGATGCATAAAAATATTGTTCCATACATCAGACGAAAGTTTTACCATTATACTGGATCTCTTATTGATTTTTCAAAATTACTTTACATCTTTTCAAAAAACCCCTTTATATATATATATATATATATATATATATATATA
>JAOUZG010008446.1:3484979-3524825 GCA_026289955.1 Argiope argentata
ATCATGAGGACCCCGCTTTCCTGGAGCGTATTGTCACAGGTGTTGAGAGCTGGTGCCATCACTTCGAGCCAGAGAAAAAGAGGGCAGCATGCAGTGGAAGCATACGTTGTCACCTATCCGTAAAAATTCAAAAGCCGAGGCTTCAGCAGGAAATGTGTTTCTCACCATCTTTTTTATCATCCAAGGGCTGCTACTTGTTGAATTCCTCGATCACAGAAGAACTATTCACTTCGATATGCACCGTGAAACACTCCGAAGATTATACATCAAGAACATAAGACCAGCGTTACTCACGATGGGTGTCGTTCTGCTCCATGATATCACGCATCCACACATTTCCAGGGTCACACACGCGTAACAGGCCAAGCTGAATTGGGAACAGCTTGACCATCCGTCCTATAGCTCGGACATGTCAACCTGCGATTATCATGTGTTTGGCCCCCTAAAAACCTCTGACAGGGAAGCACTTCAACTCGTATGGGGAATTCAAGGATGCTGTGAAGAAACGGGTCTCGTAACGGCCACATGAACTCTGGGAATAGTTGAACTTGTTAATCAATGGGATCGTTGTGCTTAGGTCTATGGTGTGTACTTTGAATAAAGTCTTCATTTATACCTACAATGTCGTTTTGTACCTTTTCATTTGAACATTCCTTGTATACTAAGTCCAACTTTTTAAACAATTAGAATAATCAAATAAGAATTTTATAATTTAATAAAGAAATATAAATAGAGAAAAGTAGTTTATTTAACTCTTGAATTGACTTTATATGCCAAATGGTTATGTAAAGAATTAAAAAGAATCTGGAGATAGAAAAAAGTAAATGTAATATATGTTGTTTTAATTAATTTAACATTATTAGCAGTGATTGCAAAATCAAATAAGAAAATATTTATTATTTAGAAAATGCTTATGTTCTAATTTATGAAAAATTTGAGTTTAAATTATAATGAAAATAATAATTTATAGTAAAATACTTCCTAAAATTCCATAATTCATTGTGGATAATCCATAGTGTGAAAAGAAGTATAAAGATAGAAAAGTATCACAAAATCATTTTTTCAAAGAGCGCAACAATCATAAAATTTTAATCAATAAAATGCATTTCGTGTATGCACAAAGTTTTCAACAGCATATTAATTGCAATTCAAATTTCCAACAACAGCTTACAAACTCTGCTAACATATTGAAGCCCACCTCATTAAATCTACATTCGAGCACTTCTTTAATGACTCTAAAATACTCAATAAAATTCAAATCAAAGAACATCATTATAAATTTAATGCCGCATTTATTCTACTTAAATAAATAACAGCTTTAGTGTCAAGTATTCAAAAGCTATCTAAAGAAACGATCAGTATTGAGTGCCCAGCAAATCTGAAAACGATGATGAAAATTATACTTTAAGTGTTTTTTAAATTTTACGAAGAGAACGTCCTTAGGGAGTCAGTTCGAATGTATTTCAACAAAAACAAATCCTTTTCTCTAATTACGTGTTAGTTGATAAGGCCTCTTTCGGGGCTTATGGTTCAAAGAGAAACATTAGTATTAATGAATTCAGCAGGGCCTATGCTATTAACATCCATTGCTTCATTTGATTTCGAAGAGCATTCGAAAATTACCACCGAATAGATTCTGGACTGTCTACATTTATGGCAGAATAAAAATTGATGGGATTCACTTAAGGATATTTAATTCAGCATTGCCGATATTTGCTTAAGTGGTTGTAATAACTTTTTTCCATTAGCAGATTTTTACATCGTTACGCATTGAATTAGGTTTATTAAATGATGTCTCTAATAACAGATGGAGGTTAACTGGAAATTATCACTTGGATTTTGTTAAAAATTCTGCCAAAAATAAAATACAAATCTGAGGAGAAGTGAGTAAATTTCTTTTTTTATAATCAATATCTATTATAAGCAATATGATTTATAAAAGCTCATTAAAAATGTTACTAAATTTTGAGGTAATATGAATGGAATATTTTAAAGGGAATTCGTTTATTGGACAAAAAGATTCCTATTCAATTTAAATACATGCAGAATGTGCTGTTTTGCATTTCACTTAATCAGGAAATATATGGAAAAATTAAAATACATTTTTTTCTATAACTAAAATCGGAATATATTAATATAAGTAGGTGAAAATGATACCCATATGCTCTTACATAAGAATATCGGCATTCTCTATTAAATTATATCTTTCAGCTGATTTTTTAAATGTAGAAGGACCTAATAAGGGCTCTTCAACTGTAGCATTAATCATTCTGAAAGTGCTTCTGTACCTTTTAGTTAAAATTCCCCATTCTATGTACCATATTTTCAAGAAAGAACTATTTCTATAATTCCAAATACAGCCAACGATATGTCACACTGTCAAAACAATATGTCGTTTCCCTGTACTACATGAATAATGTCTAGTCTGTATAACAAATACTTTGTACAAAATACAAAGTAAGTAACTAGAGATCAGCTACAGAGAAATCAAAAAGAGTTCTTCGAAACAATTAATAAGATTAAATTTACTTTTGTTAACCTTACAAAAGTTAGAAGGCTATAAGGTTTCCAACAATTCAAAAAATACTTATAATAGAGATGAAACTTTAGCAAGATTAATTCGAAGAGATTAATTGAAATTTCATTAAAAGGATATATTTTCAGTCAAAATTTAAGAAATTAAAATCTTTTCAACTTTCTATTATAATATAAAAATAATGGTTTTTTTCCAATCTTACTTGATTGGCTTATTTTGAAATGTGAAGTTATTTTTCAGTTTCTTCAAATAAATATATAAAACGTCTGTACTAATTCACTAATATAGATTTAAAACTTTCAAAAAAATTGAAGTATAAGTTAAAATAATCATATTAATTTTGAATGTGATAAAAGTATCTTTCATCTAGGGAAGATATCTCAAAATTTATTTAAACAATAAAAATAACTTCCTCACAATTTTGCTTCGTGTACTGAATTATCTTTGCCGGAATTAATATAGTTTTTATTTAGGAAGCCAGCTTTGCTTTTAGAGGAGATTTTTATAAAATACAGGGCTTTAAATGGTTATCACTTATTGGTTTTTAGTCTAAAAGACCATTATAATCAAATAATGATGAAATAGACTTGTGTTCTCAATTCTACCAAGAGAATCAAATACCAAATATGTATTCGACTGATTCTACACATCATGCACAATCATATCATATGAAGTCTATTGCTTCAAGGCACATCCTTGAATTTTGGCTTATGGGATCTATGCAAGTGTTCTCTCTCCAGTCTGGTGACAGCGGTGTGGTATGGAGTAGAGAGAGGAGTGCCATCTCAGGTGTCGTCGTCGTCATCTGAAAACGGTATAAAATTGCGAAGTCTACCTCAAAATAGCCTTAGTGGTGCTTTATGATGGGACGTTAATATAACCAAACCAAATCCAGTCTGCTGATTGCTTTATATATTTCAAGAACTTATTCAACATTATTTAACCATCGTCTTTGCATTATAATCTTCAAAAAGTCACAAAAGATTATTTACACTAATCTCTAACCTAGAAACGAATCAAATAAATAAAAAAATCATGTAATTGAAAAAGGAAACATATTAAGTAGTTTATTATCACAATTTATTATAGTGGCCATGTCTTCATTATTTTTCCCCCCAAGGATCATTTCTAGACATAATAATCAATTTAGGAACGAAAACATAACCTCAAATATTTTATGTTATATGAATTTGAAAATCTTGGCATAATTGCAATGAGGTCCATGGGTGCTTTTTAAGGATGGTTATCCTGTACAAAATATTTTTTGTTGACATACTTTTTTTCATTTTTTCTTAACATTTTTCTTAACATTAATTTTTTAAAATTAAACAATATCATACAATGCAAGAAAGTCCCTTTTTGAATGCTATAGTATTAAAAAGCAAGTTTTAAAAAATAGTGTTTTGATATACATAAATAGCCGACGTCTTGGCACAGGAGTAGAGCGACTTCCCCGTGATCTGGGTGCCCTGGGTTCGAGTGCCGGCTCTGGCATAATTGTTCTCTGTCTGTTCTTTCTGTGATTTCTGTATGCAATATGTTGTATACCCCGTGTGATACTTAATGGTGCAAGAGGTCAAGAAAAGTATACATAAATAGAAAAAAATAATAACCAAATAAATTAAATGAATGACAATGTTTCACAACAGTCTATATTTCAGAAACTATGTCCTTATTAACTTAATTAATTTATTCTACTAAACGTAATTAATGTCTAATAAAAACGCATAATTTCTAATCTATAAGCCGTAAATATCCTGCGGTTTGCTAGAGTTACACCTCAATACAAAGCTACTTGATATTATTAGATTAAGCCATTTAGTTAGATAAATATCCCTTTATGAATAATTATACTTAATGGACAAAATAATCCTACATTTTTGGGCATTGAACAAGGTATTCAAATTGATGAAGGAGGATAAACTTGCAATGGATCTCAATTTTTGAACCATACTCAAATGGATGACATAAAAAACGAACAGTAATGATCTGAAGACACTATGTTGATGTGAGAATATTTGACCCCAGGTGCCAGATTTCAGATTCACCAACTCAGCGTGCAGACAGATCAAAAATTAAATCAATCATTGATAACAAAATATCGTAGAGTCAGCAATCTTCTAGTATCGAAGCACGATCGCAACCACCATGCCTTCAATCTACTTAGTGAATAAAAACGAATCAAACTCATGCAAATTATCGAAAACTGCAAATATAAAAAATATCAATTAAAACCGTTTTGATTGGTTGGGAGATATTCAGCATATATTTAAAAGACGAATTAGAGTTTAGTGTTTACCTTTTGTGGTATTTGTGAGCCAAACTGTATGATATTTCTTTTGTGGAGAAAGTTGTGTCCGATTGAAGTGATTGCGTAGTAAGTTGTCATAGTACCTGATGGCAAAATGCTTTTCTTTTCCTTGGTAAGTAATTTTCCAATGTTTATCGTATGTTATATTATACACAATATGCATTCACCTGTAACTGGCGTTGTATTGTTACTGAAATGGTTTAGTAACGAAATTTGCAATTCGCATTTTAATATCGTACTCTTAACAATTCTTCATGTCTTCCCTTTAGTTAGAAATTTTGTAATCGATCGCAAAATAAAGTTTCCTCTCGAATGAGATTACTAGTGCAGAGTTAATGCTTGGTTTTTTTCGTTAAATGATGCCGTGGAATGCTCTTCTAGGAATGCAGCAGACAATTTCGGTTTAATATCCTTGTCCGTGCTTAGTGTTACGCTCTTCATTGGAATCCTTGATGCAAATAATTCTGTTAAGGATGCATTTTCCAATTAAAAATTCGCGAATGAGTTGACGTGAAAAGTAGATTCCATTATATTCAGCAAAGCAATTTCAAACGTTCTTGCTCTTTATATTCTTGCTCTTATAGTTAAATTTAGCCTAGGATATTGCTCCTTAAATCCTCTACTTAAATCAAAATCAAAAATAGATCCAAATGGAATGCACCATTTGTATATAATATACAACTGAACTCTCATTGATAAAATTTACCGTGTCCAGAGATGCAATAATGGCTCCAACCCAAACTTTCAGCTGTGCATATGCGATTGTTCATTTCTTAATACAAGTGATATACGTAATGTATTGTCCAAAATAAGTACTGTCGCTGCAAAATAAAAGGGTTTAATAAACAAATTTATGAAGCGCATCACTATCGGTATTAAATTGGTTTATAAGTATCGTAAAGAATAACTATACGATGCTTATTTGTCATTTTCCCAATTTGTTAAAATCAAGATAATAAACTTCAACATTTACTGCGTTCCTTGTTTATTTGTGTAACTGCCATTGGGGGAAAAACCTAATAAAAACATTGACAGTTGAAAACAACGAATCTTGTATTGAACTCTCCCAAAGCACTGTTTTTAAACAAATCTAGTTACAAAAGACAAGCGTTCCATATTCAGTAGATGGTCTACATTTACTTCTGAAATGCGGTTCCAATAATAGAGGCATTTTTTATCGGAAGTTTTTATTACTGTTTCGTAAGCTGAATCTAAACTAAGAGGCAATTCATTATGTTCTGCAACGCATAATTTAATCTAAATTTTAAACGTAGCACGGACAGAAGTAATAATTACAATTTGAACTTTAAATTGTAATTATTACGAAACGTGTTGAAAAAACGGAAGGTCCTATATATTTTTCATGAATGCAATTCTCAAGAGTTCCTAAAGTTTTGCTTTCTTGTTAGCAAGATGCTGAAAACAGAGTTGATTCGTCTTTAAACTGCAATCAATTTATATTTAAAATATTTTCACGTTACTAAATATAAATGACTTGTACTCCATATTTCACCCTTTGCACTCGGAAAAGAATTAAATGTACAATTCATTGAATACATCTTAATCTTGACCATCCACAAACTTCATTATTATCAACAATTTTCTTTAGTTGGAGAAAGAATTCTACCTATGGTTGACCATCCGAGTGCAAAGACTAAGAATATAAATATTCTTACACGTAGTGTCCTTTTTCAGAAAGCTCGAGTGACAGTTTAAATATCTGCTTCGACTTCTATAACAGTGACGCCTGAAGTTATCACTCCGCAAACCGTTCTTGTCTAAAAATGGGAATGCAGTCCACTTACCTGAAGTAAGGAACGACGTACTTCACGTAATATCCAAGGTGAGTAAATAAACATTTCTTCATTTTATTGAAAATTCTCGAGGATGAAATTTTAAGGTTCCTATTGACTCGCATAAAACAATATGCGATACCATTGAAATTCTGTCGATTTTTTACATGTTCAAAACAAAACCGTTGGAATAAATTCATCTGGTTGAACTTTATCTTAATCGCTTTGTTTAAAACGTACAGATGGCATATACTGTCACAAAAAAGAACCACCCGGTGGTTCTGTTATAGATCATCCCATGTAAAAACTAAATGTGTAGCAAGTAATACAGATAGATAAAATAAAACAATGAAATAGTCTAGATAAAGTCGTGAACTTGGAAATCTCTATTGTTAAAGCCCTTCTCTGATGTAACGATTGTATTCTCTATATGGTGAAGTTCAGAAAACGCATCTTGGTTTATATTACTTTGGTTAAATGAATATTTAATTTTGTATAATGAGAAGCGGTTTTCACTCTTGGATAAAATCATACTCTTCCTATTTTTCAGAAAACAGAATCTTTGAGATGCTTTAAAGTATTTTTGCAGATGATCTTGTGTTGAAATCACGTTCATGGTATTTTTATTCAGAATGAAATCTTCAGTGAAATTCGAAGTCTTTTCTACAAAAATACTAAAGAGAATGGAAATTTATAATTTTCCTAAGCTTGAGTAGTCTTTAGAATATCGAAAAGAACTAATCTTGAGCAAAACGGAATCGGATACATTTTTTTAAAACCCTTAATGTTAAAACCAACCTTGCTGATAAAGAATTGACAGATTATTCTTTTTGTGCTTTATATCATTACAGAATCAATAAACTATTCCCATCGCCCCTACTTAATGCTCATAGATGGGTATGAAAGGATACTCAGCTTTATTTTACGAGCATACAAATTTCACTGATAAATGTAAATTGGTTACTTAACCTTATCTCGAATGATTTACAACTTCATTTTCTATTCAAATGCTTCTCGACAGCGGGACTTTTATATGAAGACTTTTATCTTCTATTTTATGTACCAAATATAATTGTGTTGCTGTCATAGAAAGCAAGTTTCAGAATATTAATCTAAATGTTTATCTGCTCTTTTCATCATTGCACGTCGTAAGATTTCGATCGCTGCTTATTTTGCTTTTCTATATAAATAAAAACTTGAAATAAAATACAATCTTTATATTTGGTCCTTGAGGTTACATTTACTAGTTACTTCATTGGGCTTATTTCATAATGGATAAGACGTGGGATATTATGCATAAAGGCTCAACTAAGTTAGATTAGCCTATAAAAATAGGCTAATCTAACTTAGTTGAGCCTTTATATATATATTAAATGGAGTAATAAAATTAGTTATTTCAATTCATATTAATGCAACTGACTAAATTATTGACTGCTTAAAAATGGATATAGGTTTTATTTTTAATCTTAAAGTTGTAATACTTAAAAGGATGCAAAAAGTAAATATTAAATAGAAACCATTGGAATTGTTTTTCAATTCCATTTGATCCTCTGCTGCTACGATTAAATATCAAGAATAATTTTATACTGACAAATGGTGAACCAAAACATCAACCAATACTTTTCCAAAGATTTTCATCACTGGAAATGAATCGCATGCGTAGGTAATAAATGCACTAAGTGTTTTGAAGCCTGAATATTGTATTCCATTTATGATAAACGATCTTCTAATTAAGGTATACAAATCTTATGAAATTTTGAATTTGAGTTAAATATAGAGTATCTAACTTAAACCAACGTAAGAATCTTTTCTTATTGCAGATTTAGTTTGTTACGCGTAATCAAAAGAAATACTTCTTCAGACTGCTTGTAATATTTAAGTTTAATCCAAATTCAAGAACTTTTACTTTTTCCCTTTTGTTTTTGTACTTTACTATATAAAAGCCAAATTCCAACTTGCCATAGGGACAGATTATAGTTTATATATAAGAATAGCGGAAATTGTAATTATGGCAAGGTAACTCATTCTACTACTTTTACATGGGGTAAAAAATACGAAATCAATCTTTAAGGATAACTGTAGGACACCTAATGCAATAGTAAAACGACCCGCAGGAAGGAATTGAAATTTTTCATGCACCGAAAGACCTTACTCTTCGATATATCCAAATTTCAATGTATAACTATCTAAAGTTATTTTCATTTTCCAAAGATTAATGTTTGGAAATTTTTAAATGACTTATTTTCAGAACGGAATTTAAGCCCATAATGTTAATTTGCACGATTTCTCTAATGTTTCAAGCTCAAAATTGAATACTACAAAATCAACTTTGTTTGTTTCAGAATTAAGAGTTGAATTAACCAACTTGATGTCCTTGAATATTTTTTGATGTAGTTTTAAAATTGGGGAAAATGGGTTTTTGAAATTCAACCTAATCTCGATATAATTAAATTTAAGTGTGTGTTTATTCCTTTTTAATGCCTTGTTATTTCAAGATGGCATACTAAAGCTGGGTAACCTTTTCCAACTGAAAATAAATTTTTGAGTTTTAAATCTGCCATTTAGTATTGAGTAATTAAAAATCCAACTTGCTTGGAGGCATTTCAATCTCGCTCCTTGCATTATAACTGCAATATCGGTCTCCTGAATGCTAACTTTCATCTAGTTGAAAAACTTCGTAATGTAGCTTTGTGAATGTAAATGTTGGAAATCTGGCAACTTAATCTCGAATCAAAATTCTGCCTTTTTAGGTTATTTCCTGCCTGCGTGAAAACGGTTGTTAATAATCGCATATGAACTACAGATGGGAGTGTTGAATTGAGCCTTGAAGCTTCAAATTGTTTTATCCACCTCCGGAAATGCAAGACCCAAGTGGTAAGCTAAGTTGAATAAATCCACCATTTAATTTAAAAACCTGACTAAAATTAAGCAATATCTAGTAATCTTATTCTAGACGAGGAATTTGAAAAAAAATTGATAACCTCCGTGAAAATTGAAATAAGATATCAGTTTCTCTTAACCCTTAAAATGCTCTAATTTAGATGATATCCCCTCTTCTAAATGGATGCTGTCAACAATTCAATTAAAGCAAGGAATACTTGTATTAACTTGGTTAACATAAATCAAATTACAGACCCTTCGATTTATTCGATTTCAGATTTTTCCATAGTGATGTAGTGAATACAAATCAATGTAACCTACGAGCTGATCCTGGTCTGGTGCGACGTAACAAGAAACTATTATCTTTCATCGTAATTTTAATCGCAAAGCAAATCATATAAAAAAACCAGATTAATATCCAATCAGAATCAATCAACATTCACTACTCTACTCTTTCTTCCGATCGTCGGACGGGGCCAGGCGTAGCTCGTGGGATGGATTTATACTGTTGTGTTAATACGTCGTAATAAATTTTATTTTTATAAAATGAGCACTCCCATCCTTACATGGTGAACCGGACGTGCGCACTTAAATCTTAAAACGCCTGCTATTGCTATTCTCAATTGTTTTGGCTTTATAGTTTCCGATATGGAAGAAAGTTCAACCGTGAAGATGCCTCCATTTAATTTTGGAGATCCTCAACTTTGGTTCATGATGGCAGAGGCAACATTTCAGCTTGCAGTTCCGAAACCGATAACTGCCAGTGCAACCATGTATAACTATTGTGTAGCCAGCCTTTCACCGGAAGCAGCTGCTATCGTTCGTGATATCATCATTTCTCCAGACAAAGACGATCCTTACAAGCAGTTGAAAGAGGAAATTATACAAAGATGCGGTGAATCGAAATCCCAAGAAATTCGATGTCTTCTTACCGGCGAACAGTTAGGTGACCGAAAGCCGACTGAATTACTCCGTGTAATGCAAAGACGTGCCGAAAATCATCAAATTTCGGATACACTTCTTCTGGAGTTATTTCTACAACAATTACCTCAAAATGTCCAGTCCATCCTACTAGCTGTTAGTCCTCTAAATGCCACTAAAGCTGCGGAAATTGCAGATAGAATAATGGAAGTTACTCCACCCGAGGTAAGCAAAATTTCTAGCTCTAATTCCTGTTCTAATGTGCAAACAACCTCTCAGTCAGACCTTCTGGAAGAAATTAAAGCACTTCGAAAGGAAGTAGCTTCCTTACGTAACTCAAGAAGCGTCAATCGCAGACCAAGAAGTCATTCCCGTAGACGATCTGGCTTTCGTCTTCGTAAACGCAGTTCCTCTCAATCTAATGATTTTTGTTGGTATCATAAAACTTTTAATAATAACGCTCGCAAATGTGTTCCGCCATGTTCCTTTTCGGAAAACGTGGGCGGGCAGGAGTAGCGGCGACGGACTTTTTGCCCTCTGAGTCATCGCATCAACGTCGCTTATTTATTTCGGATAAACATTCAAGGCTTCATTTTCTAATTGATACAGGAAGTGACTGCTCCATCATTCCAGTGAATAAATCTGAAAGAGAGCTGACACCTCTTCAAACTTTTCAAGCAGCAAATGGCTCGCCGATTCTTGTTTATGGAAAAAAATTGTTATCATTAGATTTAGGTTTGCGAAGAAAATTTGTGTTTCCTTTTTATATTTGTAATGTTTCAAAAGCAATTATTGGTGCAGATTTTTTGTATCATTTTAATTTAAAGGCTGATCTCAGAAAACGTTGTTTATATGATAATAATACTCATTTAAAATGTTATGCTGTTTATAAAAGTGCAGATGTTGTATCTATAAAAACTGTATGTGGTAATAATCAATATACTAAATTGTTAAGTGAATTTCCCAACTTAACGAAATCTCCTTGCTTAGACCAAACAGTCAAACATAATGTGATGCATTATATACAAACAAAAGGTGCCCCTGTTTTTGCTAAAGCCCGACGTCTAGCACCTGATAAACTAAAGATTGCGAAAATGGAATTTCAGCAAATGCTTGATTTGGGACATGTCCGTCCATCAAGCAGTAATTATGCATCACCATTGCATATGGTTCCGAAAAAGGGATCATTAGATTGGCGTCCTGTAGGTGATTATCGCGCGTTAAATGCACAAACAGTTAAAGATAGATATCCGATTCCATGCATTGTAGATTTTACAAGTGAATTGCATGGTAGTAAGATATTTTCGCATATTGATCTTGTAAAGGCATTTCACCAGATTCCTATAGCTCCTGAGGATATATACAAAACTGCAATAATAACTCCCTTCGGATTGTTTGAAAGCACGCGTATGCAATTTGGGTTATGCAATGCTTCTGCTACATTTCAAAGGTTTATAGATGAAGTCACTAGGAACTTGGACGGTGTTTATTCCTTTATTGATGATATCTTAATTGCATCTAAAAATCACCAGGAGCACATATATCATTTAAGAGCTCTATTTGAGAGATTGTGTCATTACGGTTTGACAATTAATTATTCAAAATGTAAATTTGGGGAATCTAGTTTAGAGTTTTTGGGGTATCGAATATCAGAGAATGGTTTACAACCATTGCCAGATCGTGTTGAGGCCATTCAGAATTTTCCCATACCTCAAACTTTAACTCAACTACGCAGATTTTTAGGCATGCTCAATTTCTATAGACGATTTATTCCTCGAGCTGCTCACATTTTAGCCCCTCTGACTAAATTCTTAGAAGGCCATAAGAATAAAAAGAAATCCACTCGTCCTTCTAAAAAGATGGAGAATATTCTTCAATGGACCGATGAAACTACAAATGCATTTACGTTAGCCAAACAAGCACTTGCTGATGCTACTTTACTTAAATACCCTATTCCTGGTGCACAATTAAGTCTTTGGACAGACGCATCAGACGTTTCTATAGGCAGTTCATTGATGCAATTGTCCGATGATAAATGGGAACCAATTGCATTTTTTTCAATCAAGCTAAATAAAAGTCAAAAGAACTGGTCCACCTATGATCGCGAATTATATGCTATTTATGCATCTATTAAAAAATTCCGTCATATGCTTGAGGGTAGAATTTTCTCCATTTATACTGATCAGAAACCCCTTATTTTTGCATTTAAGCAAAAACCAGAAAAATGCAGTCCTCGACAACTTAGACATTTGGATTATATATCCCAATTTTCAACTGACATTCGTCATGTCAATGGTAAAGATAATATAATAGCAGATACACTTTCACGAATCGAAATCGATGCTGTCACAGCTCCTCCAAAATTGGATTATAAAAAAATTGCTCAAGAGCAATTAAATGACTCTGAATTAGAACAACTACTTAAATCTAACTCATCTTTAAAATTAGAAAAACATTATTTTCCTTTGGAGGATATTCATTTAATTTGTGATATGTCAACTAACCAACCCCGACCTTTTATTCCGAAACCATATAGGCAAATTGTATTTGAAAATGTGCATTTCCTGTCTCATCCTGGCTCATCAGCTACCTCAAATTTAATATCGACAAGATTTGTATGGCCAAAAATGGAAAAGGACATTAGAGATAGAGTTCGTGCTTGCACCAAATGCCAGCGTGCTAAGGTATTTCAGCATACCAAAGCTCCACTAAGCACATTTTCCGAACCAGATGCTCGATTTTCTCACATCCACCTTGATTACATAGGACCTCTTCCCATTTCTGATGGTAAGAAATATTGTCTTACAATCATAGATCGGTTTACTAGATGGTCCGAGGTAATACCTACCGTAGACATGACAGCTGAAACAACTGCACATGCACTTGTACATGGATGGATATCCAGATTTGGAACACCATTAACAATCACTACCGACCAAGGTAGAAATTTCGAATCCACACTTTTTCGTGAACTCACAAATATGATAGGTAGTCATAGGATACATTCCGCGTCTTACCATCCACAATCAAATGGAATGATTGAAAGACTACATCGACACCTTAAAAGTTCTCTCATAGCTCATGAAAATTTAAAATGGACAGAAATATTACCTGTGGTTTTATTAGGATTGCGAACAGCCATCAAAAAGGATCTAAATGCTACTAGTTCTCAACTTGTATACGGAACTACATTGCGATTACCGTCTGATCTTTTAAGAGATGACCAAATTGTAAATGCAACTGCAACACCCACTTATGTATCAAACCTCATTTTTATGATGAGGAAACTTAATCCAACAAGTCCCACTTATCATGGTAATGAAAAATTTTTCGTAAATAAATCTTTGAAATCATGCTCACATGTATTTTTAAGAATCGATAAAGTTCGACCTCCTTTAACTCCGCCTTATTCTGGACCTCACATGGTCAAAAGTCGAACAGATAAAAACCTTGTAATTGATTTAAATGGTAAGAATGTAACCGTTACTATAGACAGATGTAAACCTGCTTACGAATTTTCAGAGACATTTACTCCAAAAGCAACGCCAAAATTAATTCAAAATAAGTTTTTAGATAGAGAATCGCAGGAAAATAACCAAAATCTTTCTAATGTCAGAATAACCAGATATGGCAGACATGTTCATTTTCCTCAAAGGCTATGCGTGAAAATTTGAGAAAATATTTTCTAGTTTTTTTTTTCTATATACTATAATTTTTATGTAGCTGTCAACATATTCTTATTGTTCTTACTTGTATTATTTTGTGTATTGTATATACTTGTATTATTTTGATTGCATCCATATCCCAGTGAATTTCGTTTCCTTCGTCACTGGGGGGATACTTTGTAGTGAATACAAATCAATGTAACCTACGAGCTGATCCTGGTCTGGTGCGACGTAACAAGAAACTATTATCTTTCATCGTAATTTTAATCGCAAAGCAAATCATATAAAAAAACCAGATTAATATCCAATCAGAATCAATCAACATTCACTACTCTACTCTTTCTTCCGATCGTCGGACGGGGCCAGGCGTAGCTCGTGGGATGGATTTATACTGTTGTGTTAATACGTCGTAATAAATTTTATTTTTATAAAATGAGCACTCCCATCCTTACAGTGATATTCTTGCAGGCGTAAGGAAACGATGAATAAAGGCTTAAATGAATGGTGAATAACCTCGTTTATTCTCATTTGGAATGGAACAGAGAAAGCACATTTTTGATACCACCTATTTCTGGTTGATAATAAAAGTGAAGAACATAAGGTGTGATCAGATTTTCAGTTGGTGGTGGTGTAGTCTCAAAACATCCGTGCTTTATGCATGTACTATACAACGGTTTTTAATTTCAAAAAAAATTGGCACGCTAGGACAACTAGCAGTTGAAATAAATTGAAGTTTAGTGTTAGTCCAGTGTTAATGTAGATCAATAACATACTAATAGGAAAATTTGAGTCTCGTAAATCAAAATAGAGTAATTTTATTCTTACCAGCAATATAAATATGCATACAAGATAATTTGAGAGTAAATTTCAGTTGAATGCAGCTCCCTTGTTAATTTTAAAAATATTAAATATAAAAATTTGTTAAAAATAAGCAATGCATTTTAGATTAAAAGGAAGTCAAAGCGCTTTAATATTAAATCCCTAATAAACTATATTCCTCTTCTCAAATAACTTTGTTCCTTAATTTAAACTACATTTTGTCCCTTTGTCTCAACTCTTCATACTGGGAAATAACGCCTTTAACGAATTCAAAATTCTTAATTCATATTGACATTGTTAAGTAAACTTAGTACAAGGCCTAACGAAGATTTTGTTTGTACCAACATAGGAATATTTTCATTTCATTAGAATCGCATTATTCAAGAATAGGGACTAGAACATTAAATAATGAACTTTTCCATTTAAATTTCAATGCATTTGTTAAATATTTCCGAATTCAGTAAATGATACTTTAATTCCTTACAAATTCGAGGTATACAATTTCTAGCTTTCGCTGCATCCTCTTGGTAAAACTTGGTATTTTACGTCCGCTGTAAAAATTATTCTGTTGCAGCACAACCAAATTGTGAACGGGCCTTTAACGCATTCTATATTTTACAGCTGACCTCGTTTGAAAAGCTTCGTCCTAATGTAGTTATAAATCGGTTACTTTGAATAAATATTTTAATGATAGATCTATATTGTATATTTAAATCTTGGGAACAGATGTGATATTTCACTTCAAAGAGCAGTTATTAAACATAGAATAATTGTTTATTCCCTGATCATTCTTTGCTTTAATTGAATTTCTTACTTTAAACTACAAACGGTTTTTGTGACTTTATAATTATTGATATATTTAAACTCGTCAAACTTTTATGTTAATCTTATTCATTAAATGCAATTTTTCAGAATATTTGATGCTCTTTGAGCGAAGATTGATCTGGAAGTGCCTAAATCACGATCAAGTCGTCCTCTATCAGATTCTTCAAAGCTCTATAATCCATACAGCTAGCTGGATGGTGTGAAATCAGATAAAAGTACTTCTGCCTGATGAGTGGATCTAGAAACGTGGCTCAGCATCTTATTTCGGCTGCCTTAACTGTAAGAAATGAACTTTCTACATGTAAATTGGAATTTAATTTTTGTAGAAGAACAATGTTCTCATCAAACTAAAAGTAGTTAAATTTAACTTTATATTATACAAGGGAACTTCAAATTGTATAATTTTGATTTCGAATTATTTACTCTAAAATTTAAACATTAAAACTCTTAATTAAAATTTTAACATTAATTCCTAAACGGTTGTTTCGAATGAAACGGAGAATTTTCCATACCCCAATAATGACCAATATTACTCGTATGTTTGATTCCGTATAAAAGTCGGTATTGTGAACTAAATTGTAGATAAAAATCTCATGTCAACTATATAAAAATTTAAGAAAAGCCTTTTCAGAAACGTTTACTTAATAATATTTAAGTTATCATTATGGATATTTCGCTCACGAGTATAAATCAAATCGGTTCCGCTTAGAAATGACTCGATGCCTAGTTCAGTTGTGCCAAACACGTTCGATGGCATGTCGTCCTGAATTTCGCGAGTAAAAACTGGAGTATGCTAAATGAATTTTGTTCTCGGATTACTCTGTCCTGCGCGAGTTTGCCCTAAAATCGCGTTTTCTTGCCATAAAATCTCGAAATAGAGTTCAGTAATGGTTAACTGTTACGGATGTTTCCGAAAATCTACGATGTTACAGTATTTTAAGAGGATATTACAATAACGCTTGATAAAAAAAATTTAGGCTCTCAAAGTTTCGTTAAATAAAGTTTCGACTATTTTTTCTTTGTTGATGATATTGGACATTTCCTCAAACCATTTAGAAGAGCTAGTAGATTTTGAGTTCAAGAATTTTAATTCAAAATTAACAAGGAATTTCAAATCGCGACAAGTTAATGTCTTTATATGCATCCAGTACTTTAATCTTGACAATCGTAGTTGAATGGAACAAATTTCTTTTAGAATTCTTCAGGTTAAACTTATTCAAACTATTCACGAGGTGTAGAACAGAAATTGATTGTTCTTTTTAAAAATAAGTATGTTAGACGGTTTTCGATGCCAAGTAGAAATTACACTGAACCGGTTCGTTACTAATAACTGGGAAAATGGGTAGTTAGTAATGAGACTTGATGAATGGGTATGGTTAGATGAATAACACGTTTAAGACCGGCCCCTGTTTACTTTCCGTTTAGGCTGTTTGGGACCGGCGGTCTAAATGGAAAGTATCGGTCCCCAGGGAATCGGTAATTAACGTGTTAAAGCAGAGTTCAGTTTGTAGCATTCTTAATTTCGAATTAACAGGCTTAGTGGGGCCAAGAGTTCGAACCTGTGAAGTATAATTTGTACTTTATTGGCATTGATAAAGCTAAATTTCTAAATGATGTGGGACTATCCTATGCTAACCTGCTGTATAATGTTTGGGTATTGGTTAAATTTTCTTAACTGTTATAGGTAAAGGGAAGATAAAACCTCGCTTTAGAAGCAGGAATTTTTGCTTCTACTGATGAAAGATTAATATTAAACCAATATTTAAAAGGAGGAATGTGTGGTTTTGAATTATCAGTCGACTAATATTGTATATCTTCGAACACGAGGTCTCCTGACTTTTTAGATGAGATCGTGGATAGTAACGAACTGATGATGAATGGTTAATTTTAATGTAAATCAGTATGACAAGCATTCACTTTAGGTCGATTCAGTCTCGAAATCCTATTTCCTAAAGAGTTTGAGGAAATTTTAATATTGAATAGGTAATTTAAGGATTCTAATTCTATATCATTTGTTCTATAATTCATCCTTTTTAGGAGGCGGTTCTTTTAAATGGAGCATTTTAATTATAGGCTTCGAATACAACTCAACACAAGTAACTGTAAACTATTTTCATGGAATACCGCGACAATATCTTTATTAGAATTGACATTGCGGTTACTTTAAATTTATTGAGCTGAACAAACTTTCATTAGTTCAGCAGTGGTTAATAAGATCGCTATTTGTAGTATCGCTGCTCCCCAACAGACGCTTCTTTCCTTGTATTTAAAGTTTGCCGAGAATTTAATTGAATCTTGAATATATTTAACATCTGAATTCGGAGAGTAGCCATCATTGTAGGAATAGAATAATTTCGTAAATGCAATAGTATTTAATTTCAAAGCCCTTTAAAATCCGTCTCATTCCCATCAAATGCAACAGATTCAGACTTGAATTATAGTAAATTAAGTCGTATCGTCCGTTTCCTTCGAATCAGTCTGTAAATAAACTTTTACTTAATTTTTAAAGGGATATTTCTTTAACTTCAAAAAACTTTATGCATAGAAATTAAGGTTTTCAATTCTAACTTTTATACGGAATTACCTCAACCTTCATTGCATATTTGATTATTAGTATGCCTTTATCGACTATTAAACTTTTTCGTTAAATGTTTAGAAAATTTCGATGCACTTCTAATAAGATGTAACTTTTGAAGTTCCCTTAGATATTTTAACTGTAAAAATGTGAAGCAAGCAATGTTAAGATTTATATAACTTGTTTTGATTTCACTTTGAAACTTCAGCATAGTGTTTTAGAGGAATAGGCCTCATTTATCTCAATACATAAGATTAAACTCTGACAGTCAACGTGGTTCTTGTACAGAATGTTTCAAAACATCTGAAAGATTAATTTTGCAATTGTTATTTATTGTATATCCATGTGTAAATAAAAAAAATTAAAGTATCATCCATTTCAAGGCTGGATGATGTCTTCTCCAATGGACCCATTTCGTGTAAATCTCAAAATTTAATTTTTAATATTTCATAATTAAACGGTTTGTAAGAGGTTGGAATCTAAAATGATCGGAAAACCTGATCGTGAACTCATAACTGGCTTTTGATATATTTAAGTGTTCTTGAGAGGTATCTTTCTAAATTTAATTTCTTAATGAATTTGATTTAAATAAAACCATTTTTTCGGTTAGAAATGGCAAGTAACAAAATTTGAATATTAAAGTATTGCATGAAATTTTAAATATTTCCACTAAATTTGAGAATTAAAAGAATTTCGAGAAATATTGAAGATATTGGCTATTCGTTGAAAATTTAACTTGCATCAAGCTTGCGGCAAATCTGGAGTAACTTAAAATTTAACGAACTGAAGTAACTTAATTTCGAGAGTGGAACAACTAAAATTTATATTAGTCTCGCATATTCCCAATAACAGTTCATGATAATGTATACTCTCACGACAAAAAAAAAGAATTGGTATTTAGCAGAATAAGCCTCTATTAATCTCTCAAGGAATTGTATTCAAATTTTAATGAAGGGTTTCCCTTATTTTTAAAACCTATTATAATTAGCAAGTGTTAAAATTGCAGTACTAACGAGATCTTTATCTTGACTAAAGAATTCTGGATGTGTAGCTTAATGTAATGAAAATTGTTCCAACTAGGAATGAAGAAACAAATATTTTAAAATCCCATATTCCATCTTAAATATGTAAACCAGACAAGTTTTTAAGGTGTAAATAGGAATGTCGAAACAATTTAAAGTTTAAATGCGCAATGAATAGCCAAACGTGACAAAATTAATCTCTTTAGTTGAAGGTAGCTCGTAGCTATGCCGGCAAGTTACGAATTTATCTTCTGCTTCTAAAAACGAAGTGTTTCAATAGTGATGCCTGGCCAACATCGCAATAGAAGCATTTCGGACGATACAAAATCAATGCAGTTCTTTCGGCAGAAGTCTGAAGTATATAGCTCCAAGTACCTTCGATTTAAAACTAAATTGAATATAAAGTTACATTGATGAATAAGTTTTGTTTCATTTACATGTGAAAAAAAAATTAAATTCTGAAGTTCTGGAACAAGACTTTAGGTTGCATTTACCGAGCTCTTAAATTACTATAAGATTTAATATTAAGAGGTGGAGCTTGTCTGGTTAATATTTATGGAGATGGAATCGCGTTTTAATTTTTTGTAATAGGATTCTTTCTTACTCTTGAAATCGAGACATTTTCATTGTACATCCCCGATCTGGCAAGGCAAAGTCTACTGTTGTATATAGCTACTGTTGTATATAGCTTGTTATATAGCTTTATTCTAAATATTCTGCCCCAAATAAAATTCTTGTTTCCGTTTAAATTGGTAAAATTATGCATGTAGTTTTAAAATCGGTTTGATCCCAAATCCTACTTTTTTTTTTTCTTGAATAAAAATTTAATAAATTCTGTAGTCGAATCGAATTTTTTACTTTCAACTGAAATTAAAATTCGTAATGAAATCAAACCTAGCTTGTGTAGCAAGGTATAAAGCTTTAATCCTATTGAAATCGGATGTTGCCCTTTGTGTCGAATTTTAAATATAAATATTCTTTCGTTCTGCATTTTGATTTCAAATGGTGTTGAATTAAATCTATAAATTGCTTCTATAATAATTAGAGCTAAGCAAAATTCTGTAATTGCAAGATATATTCGATTTGTGATCCCTTTCGTCTATACGAAAGCAGTTGACAATATTGCTTAAATTTTCGTCATTTATGAATTTCAAGCAAATGAGAAAGCTAATTCAAAGCATTAATGAGCCATTTCGGGAACGTATCTTTCTCCTATTGGTTAATACATTGTGAATTTTTGAAATTTGTTTAACTCGAGCTCATAAATTTAATGATTGTCGGTAACTGTGCTAGCCAGTTACTTGGCAATCCTTCAAATTCCTAAAGACGTTTTGAAATCGATGCTTGATCAACGTCGAAGCTGAAATGTCTTGGAATTTCGAACACAATAGATAAATTTAGAAATTGATAAAAAGAATTATCTTTCCAAAAGTTTTTAAAAGTAATTGCCCGATATGGATTTGGAAAATTAAAGGTTTTTGGCAATATCTTGCATTGCTTCATTAGCAACTCGAAACTTTCGCAATAAATTAGATTGATCGGTGATTTAATCTTTATAGAATAAAAATCGAGTGACGTGTAGCATTTCTCTGAAAACATAGATTACTGCTTCTTAAATTGTACAACTAGCCTACTTAATTAAAAAAAATGGAATACCCCAGAGAGAACATTGAAGGGTAAAACAATGCATACTTCCCTTTTATTGCATACAGGCTCCGAACAAAACTAGTTTTGTTGGCATATGGTTTATATCTGGATCGTTCATGAAGTACCGGCTTGTAAATTATTGTGCATCCATTCAGACGCAACTTCGCTTCTCGAAGGCAGATATGCATAAATTTTGGGTAACTTTTAAACACAAAATCCATTTTAAATTAAACTTGTGTCAATGCAATGAATTCTATTGAAACAAATTATTAATAAAACAAAAGGTCTATTTTTCAGTGAATCGGAGTTCACGTTATTTCTTAACTTCACAATGATGTATTATAAGGCAATTAATCTCTAAGTAAACATCTCTTTATATCGCTTTTTCATTGATAAGGAAACAAATTTCAAACGGAATTCAAGTTCCTGTTGAAACAATAGATAAATCCATATGTAAATTTCTTTTGATAGTTCTGAATGGAAAATTAATTCTTCAAACCAACCTCTTGCGGCACCCAATTTCATCTGACCGAGAAATATTTTGACTTAATAGAAAATCTATTTTAGCAGCTTTAAAATTAAAACTAAGCAAGTGGACATTGTTATATTAAATACATCGTCCAGCCTTTCGTAATTAGTCAATACCGCTTTATATGCAGAGCAGCTTGTTTGATATTAAGATTGATAACCTTAAATTATCCTGAAATTGAATCAATCTAATATAATTTGTACTTATAAACATTTAAACTTAAATATCCCAAATATATTCGTAATTATATTGTAAAATATTTTTAATTTAGTATTGCCACTGTTATAAAGAATATTTTCAGGAAGTTGATAAATTGAAAGCAAAATCGCAATTTCTGAAGCCTTTATTTAATGAGCTAAAGTTAATAGTATGTGCATACCTAACTATGAATGTAGAAAATCTTAACTTGAGCATTTAAGATCTACTGCACAATTTTATCTTTCTCGAAACAAATTGGAATTAATCTCGCAAAAAGCGAATGCAGACGGGACTCTTGTGGAATTTGAAGATATGAATCGTTTCTCGATATATGAAAATAGACCTGTTATATGCCGATATTGTAATGTTGCTTTGTTTTATGCTAATCAGCCAGACTTTTAACATTTGTCTCGCATTAAATTTTGGTTTTTATCTTGTATAGTTATCTAACGTTGTCGGATTATTTGTATTAAGATGTAAACAGTTTTTGCGCGAGCGTAAAATACAATCCGCTTGATGCAACTATTAAAAGTATGCATTCTCTATCGCTTTGTAACAAGTCTTGTATATTATAAATGATTTAATGAAAACTGATCAAAAGTATTTATTCATGGTAGAAAGTTAATTAAATATAATTTTTAAATGTGTCTCAATCTTTAATCTATAAATCGGTTTTAGTAAGAATACCAATTATGTATACAGGAGCATTCAACGTTATATAAACCATTTTTATAGCTAGCTGTGGTTTGCTTATGTTTACTTATGCTGGTACTCATTTTATGTGCTGATGCTGTACTATAATGTTGCTAAGTTTATCTGAATTCATGACTACAAATAGATTGGTGTTGCCTTCAAATCTGCGTCTGTTATTCCACCAATTTTCAAAATATCGAACGATGTGAATGTTTCATTTTTAAATTGTAAGATCTCAATGTACAATAATGTTGTTAATAAACTGGTTTCTTCTTTAATTAGTCTTCTTTGTTTCAATATCCGTTTTTGCTCTCGATTCCTCCCTATCAAATCGTGTCATTAATATGTTTAAATCTTATATGGAATTCAAAGTATTTTTTGCTGTCCAATGTTAGCGTTGAAATTTTGGTATAATGACTTTTATGGATACTTGTATGCATAAAATATAGTCAATTGTATAAGTTTAAACCGCTTCATCTGCTAGTACTTAGGATTTAAAATGGTCTCAAGAGCAGTCATTAAAGCGGTCGTTATTTCCAAAAGTTAATGGAACTCGGTATCATAATTGCTTCTAAAATTCTAGATTTCCAATCACTTCTGCGTTAAATCTACAATATAATGCAAAAATAGTTTTGGCTTGCATATCCTTATAATATTCAGCCTTCTCTTTAAATTTTACCTGCATGTTCATATCCTTAAATTTCTTTAGTGCGCAATTTCAGATATTTGTATATCTGGATAAAACTTGCCATCGAATGAAATTGGTTCTTTTCTCCAGATAATGTCTTTGTTCAAGCTTACCCCCCTTAACATTTATAGATAATGCATTGCCTCAATGCTGAAGCGGAATACTCTTCATTTTATTGAATTCATGTTTTATGTAATGAACGCAATGTTCTGTTTCAATGCTAGCTTTTAGACATTATATGCAGTTATACTCCCGATAGCCAACTTGTGATGCAATAACTACCCGACTCGCATCCAAATTTTTCGCTAAATCATAGTAATATGCTTGCAACATTGATTGAATTATCACGAATTGCTTTTATTCAATTATCCAAGTAGAAAACTAAATACTTGGCTTATCCTCTTAAGCCGAGTTTTTTTCTCTTAAACCTGGTCAAACATTAAGAGTATTATTTAAAACCTTCAGCAGTTTTCTAAATCTTTCTTTCACTACTTTCTATATTTGCATTTATATTTTTAATGTAGCTTCAACTTTTAGAATTTTTACGGAAACGATTATAGCGTTGTCCCTACGCTCACAAATTTATAAAACAATCTAGTATAAATAGCGTGAGATTTTTCCGATCTCAGCATACCTCATGCCTAATAACCCAAAAATTGGCTATTAGTGCTTATCCGTTTCAGACATAGTAATGAAAGTTGTTCAGTGCTGTTTCAGAATAAAACTACCCTTTGATATCCTCCAGCTCCATAGTCGTTCTTAAGTCTGAGGCCAACTTCCAACGAAGAAACCGTCGTTTAATCGGGTCTGGTGCACATTAAATCTGGCGGGGCAAACGTCCTCCCACTGATGTCAACCCGGAGAAGGGTTGCCAACTCGGGTGTCGTCCTTGTAATCTGGCCACGGTTCAAGATTACAAGTTACGTCTCAAAATATCTCTAGTATGACTAGTTATATTACAGTAACTTTTTTAAATGAAATGGGGTACACAATAGTAAAATAATGGACATTAGCCACATAATATTTTGAGACTTAAGCCGGAACCAATCTATTTATTTACTTCCCTCTAAAAAGTTCAATGTAATTGCAACTATTTATTTAGTTATATGAAAATTTCTATCCTATTTCCTGAATAGATGGGAGTTTGTGTCTAAGTTTTCTTAAATAGAGCCTTCTTTTGAATAAACTTTTCTGTGGCTTTTTTTAAACCAAAGGAGCCTTTACTATTTTTTATACATGGAACAGTTTTATGCAAAATAACATTGATGTACTTTTAATTTTTGAGCTATCAGTTTAGTGAATAAATTTTTAAGATCTGGTAGCTTTATAAAACCTAGCTATTACTTTAAGGTGTAATTGGAGAAAAGCGTTCAGTCTTCCATTTATGGTAATGAGTATTAAAATAAGTATCTAAATTCTGGATATATATTTCCCGGTGACTTTTAGTTATTTGAAGTCGCAACTAAATAAATTGGTATCTTTTGGAAAGACTTCCTACGTATTTTCAAAAAGTATTTAAATTATTTTGAGGGAAGAATATCTTCGAAAATTATCGCGGAAAAATGCCAGAATTGTGCTTTAAGTTCACTTAGTCTTTTAAAAAAAAAACTACCTTTAACATGGCGTTTCCCACACTTCAAAGTATGAAGGGGACAAATTTGGTAGCTGTAGACGAATAAAAAGGTATCTTTAGAGTACCAACTTACAGCCACACGGATTTCACTAAAATGTCGAAAGAAATTGGTCATTTTGAAAAGTTCTCAAAACTTTTCATCTTTCCAATTCGTTTCGTTTTTAATTGGCGTGTTCTCATTTTGGTGGATACAATTTCGAATGTTTCTATTTTTCAAGTTCGGAGAATCTTCTCATGTCAGAAAATTCTTGGATTTTATAATCAATTTATTTAAACATATTTTTTGCTCTGCATGATTTGTAAAATCGTCAATTATATCTCTAGTATATAGTATATAAAAACCATCAATTCAAATATTAATTTTTAGACTTTAAACGGTACAATTCTTGAATCGGTTTGAATTTCACTCAGATGCTTAATTTTTTCGGTCATAATATTATCATTTAGAAAACTTTCAATATGCTAAAATCTTAAGTATATAACATTTTACTTATCGCCAATATTTTAATTATTTCAATGCTTTAACTATATAAAAATCATTCATATTTTTGCTAAAATATTCGAAGACTTCACATTTGCTAGGTAATAATTTGGTGTTCTTCAGTTCAAATTGATGAGTTTTTAAACTGTTTTGGCCATTCGTTTTACGTTGGTAACCGCATAATAAGACATGAATTTGCCGGTCGGCAAACTTCCGATTCAAAACTCGGAGCCTCACAATGAGAACATTTTTGGAGTATATCTCCAATATATAAACATTAATACTCTTTTACGATTTTGTGATCATCGCAGCAGCTTCACGATCATCTTTTAATTTCAAATTGGCTGATGCTCTCCTTTTTTCTCTTCCTCCAATATTATTTAAACAAACACTACTGGGTTAACATTAGGTCTGCTTAGATATTCAGGCAATTGTTAGTTAAAAGAATTATTGGATCCGTTACTTGGAAAAGGTAAACAAGCCAGAAAGATATTAGTGTTAGCACAAACGGTGTATCTAAATATAGAATTAACATTTTTTAAAAACTTATTTGATGTTAATGTGGTATTAAAGCTTTATATTGCGCTTGATATTTAAACGGTGACAAAAAGAACAGTAAATGCTTAATACTGCGAGAAAACTTTTATTAAATATTTCAAGCATTACTAGAAAAGCAAACGTGGAAGGTCATGGGTAAGTTCACTCGCTATCTATCAATCCCAAAGCTAATAAAACGCAATATTTTCCTTAAAGCTTCTATATTCTAAAGAAAGTAATCATGTGGAATTTAATCTTTCCTACTAACAATTGTGACGATCTGAAAATTAAACTCCCTCTTTTAAACAAATTTATTGGCTTTATAGTATTCGATTTTCATTAATAGGCATTTTGTTTTTTAATTAAAGGGTTAAATAGACTTTATTCGTTATAAAAATTGAAATCTCTCAATTTCTTATGACAGGTTCAATTAAACAGGTTGAATAATTTAAGAGGCCAATAAGTAGCTTGAAAAGTGACAAATACCTCAATAATTTAATAAAAACAGTATTTAAAATTTGAAAAATCGCTCATATTATAGATAAATATGAATTATGGTCAAATTTTCATAAATTTAAGTGAATTAATATGAAGAAAATACTGATAGTATATATTATATTGATATTAAGAATCGGAGATTTGTTTATTATACGTATCCAAAGAAATGATTTTAGGCGGCGTTCTTGCAAAATGAAATTTAACATCTCATTAGAAACAACGTATTTCGGAAATTTGATACAAATACATAAAAGGGCCTGCTATATTGAACTATCAATATTTCTCAGTTTTCGAAATAAACATTGGGATAGTAGTTTAGGCTAAATAATTCACATTATCAACTTGTAGGTTAGAACGAATTTGTCGATTTTTAAGAAGGTCAAATTACTCAAGCTCAAATAATTGGATTTAGTTATGTTAATGTCTCATTTTAAAGCAGCATTACCGTTATTTTGGGACGTACCTTGTTATTTTGAGCCGTGGTTAGATGACGAGGAAGCCACCTGAGCTGGCAATCTTCAAGCTTCCACACCAGCTGAAGCACGTTTGGTTCCAATGGACTTAACGTCAACAGAACATCTTACAAGACGGTTCTTTGATGGCTATCGAAGCAGAAAACCTCTGGTTCCAAAATCGATACCTTGAAACCGCGCCCTCATCAAAACATTGGATATATGAACGGATATTGAAACGAAATAAAAAAAAATGTATCGATCTAAAATTCTTTGAGATTTTGGGGTGGAATTCGTAATTTTCAGTACTCATCTGATGAATAAACTGGAACTTACACGGTCAATGTAGTCTGAGAACGTTAGAAATTGGCTGACTTACTTGCTAAAAGCTTTTTAATACAATAAGGATTTAAAAAAATTACATTTTAATTATATAGTGACAAAATTAGCATTTCATGCAAAAAATATTTCCTGCTGCGGAATCTTAATATCGTTGATATAAAGTTAAAGAGAAGATTAGACCTTGTTTTATTTTTCTGAAATTTAATTATTGGATTTATAACCTTTAAGAGCTTTTACACGAGAAAGCTTTTAAGAAATGTTTGAACATTGTATTAATATCTAAAACGATGATAAAAATTGAATTAGCAGTGAATTCAAGATCTTTATGCGTCTTGTATCAGATTAGTTTTTAGTGAACTGAATCGAAACACTCTTTCATCAAATGAAATTAGGAATATTTTATTGATATTAAGTATAGTTGTTTTCAGCTTTTTAACATAAATTTTATACCTAATAATATTTTAAGAACTAATATTTACCAAATTATTTGGTAGGTTTGTTTAGCCAATTTTCGTAATCTGATTTCCTAGATATAATATAATCTCAAATTAAAAGAAGTTCTAGGCGTATTTAGGGGGAAAAGTTCATTTTTTACCTTTTGGCTTTGCATTTACAAGATGGAAGAAGGAAATACTAATGAATTTGAAAAATAACTTCTATGAAAATTTTTATATTCATAATGAGTACGGGGTAAAAATGTATCCATTTATTACATGCAGTCAAATTTAAAAATAACTGTTTATAAAGACAAGATTGTTATTAATACCAGTAATTAGTTAAAGAGGTGTCTAAGTAAATCTTATAACGCGCAAGTAATAAAGTTTTAAAAAAATATGCAAAATATGTCATTCAGGTTCGTAATATTTCAAAGTTCAATACATAGAATATGTGTAAAGGGCATCTTATTTCAAAAGGTTAAAAAAAATTTTAAATAAAGAATTGAAATTTTTATTATGTATTTTACGCATCATAAATTTTGTATTAAATTTTGCAAATTCTTCCGATTAGAATTTTGCTAGTTATTTGCTATTAAAGGAATTAAAACTCGTCTAGAGGCAATTTTACCTTTCATCAATATGTTTTTGCCCTTGTGTTTACTAACTTCATGAAAAGAATAGTAGGGAATTGTCCAATTAAAAAGAATTTCCCTTAAATTATATCTCAGTACACCTTTAAATTGAGTCAGACGACTATTTTCAGAAACTCATTCTTTTTAGAGTCATTTTGAAATATATGGTGAATTTCCCCTAAAAATAATTAAAACTAGTCCTTTGATTTTTGATGCAGTTTTTATATTAAATAGCTGTTTTTTTGTGAAGTAATCAAAATCATCATAAGTTTTAAATTCAATTCTACATCCATTTTTAGAATATAATGAATGCCTCTACATCTAATATTGCTATTTGATCAGTTTTATAAGTGTCATTTTATTTATCCCCTTGAATTTTATATTTTATAACGATTTTCTATCGCACCTATTGTATATATTACTCAAATGAAATAACATACCGTGAATACTTTTATACGGAATAGCATTTGAATAGCGTTCTCTCAAATATGCAATAGGTGCAAATTAGAAAATATAATTTGTTTAATTTGTTCGCTTAAATCATAATATAAAGGATTTCTATTGTAACATATATATAATATGCATTTTAAGAAATATATATATAACGCAATGTTATTTCATATTTTTTTAAAAAAAATGGGCCAATTTTATGAATTTTACAGATTTTGTAATATGTAATACGAAGCATAATTTTTAGTTTTGACGAATGGTTAAAATTTCATAAAATATATAAACATCTAATTAAGATATACTTTAGGGCACTGTTGCATAGTTTAAAATTCAAGAATAAAACTCCATTACCAATATAAAATACAACGTTATTTGATGTGCAATAAAATGCATATCAATTGTAAGAGAAAAAAAACATTTAACTTCGGAACTCAAGTAAAAACTTAAATTTCTTTTTTTTAAAAAAAAGACGTTGCCAACTGTCACTTTAAACTGTTCTTCAAAAGATTAATTTATTTGTAAAGGTGGAAAAGAAATTTGAAACATCTTGTTTTAAATCGTTTATGAATTTCTTGTTCCTAAAATAGCTTCAAAAATATCTTTGACTTAAATTTCTTCAACTCTGAAGATTTATTTCAGTATAATATTAAAGTGAAATGCCTTAAAAGAATGAAACATCTGTTACGTTCTCTTCGACGTTAAAATATTTTCCATTCTTTTCCTTTATACCATAATAGCGCAAGTGGCACTATTATACTTAGAGAATTTTTGTGTATTTTGATTTGAGAAAAGGTTTAAGTTTGCTCCCTTCTGTAAAATGCAATATTTTAATATAGAATGAGATATAGTTTAAATATTTTTAAATAAACCTGTTTGAATTATTGTTTTTAAGATGCCTGGATTTGCATTTTATATTTAATTTAAGAAACAATTATCATAATTAAAATGCTCAAATTTGATCCATAATTTATCAATAAAAACATTTGTTAAATAGTAGCCAGAATGAATTTTTACGTTCAAAAAGATATTGAGCTAATAAACTATCATAATATTTCAAAATTTCTCCGAAGTATAAAGAAGGTAAAGAAAAATAACTGTCCTCCATGTAAAAGGCATGTTTGCATTAAATAGATGGTAATAAGAATTTAATTTTCGATTGTTTCATTTTACTGATATTGAACACAAGGTATTTATTTAACACTTATAAAAATTTGTTGAATATATATTTGTATGCTACGACCTAGCATCCTCTGGTTACACTGGGGTAACTATGCTTGATATATCGCTATCCAAGATTCAAATCTGGCTAAAAAAACTTTTTAATAAATTAACAAAATCATAACCCAATACTTCTGCGCATCTCATTGGCCAGAACTAATATTGTATTGATATACCCAGCAATCGAATAGGAAGTCCTGGATCACTAATCGTAAGTGACTATCGCATACAGAAAGATATGCACAGCAATCTAATGGGAAGACCTTGATGAATAATCCAAGGTGGCTAATGCTACATAATCATAATTTCAAAAGCAAAATAGCTAATATTTCAATACAAATAAGATTCTTTACGACAGACTTTTAATATTTCTGCATAGATAAATATATTCAAATCCTTCAAAAACAAATCACCATTACCAAAAGCTAGTAAGAATTCAATGCAACCAAATACCAATGGTTATAGTAAATTTTAATAGGTTAAGAAATATGTTGCTATCTTTACCTGGTAGGCAAACGAGATAGTTATACAATACGGAATTAAAGGAATAGAATAGAAACAATAAGAATAGAAGAATTAAAGAAATCCCAGAAGGGGATAAAGATGCTCTTTTCTAAATATTTTCTAGATATCTACAAAAGTGCGTGAAGCGAATGAAAAGGGCAAGGTAAAAGAAAATTAATAACAATGCATCAAGTGTCTATAGTAAGCATTATAAAAGACCATTGAATAAAAAATGTGTCTTTCTGAAATTTACATGCTTCTATAATAGTGAATCCCCAATCTTGCTATGATTTAAAATATCCTGAATGTTCTTTTCTAATTCCTTGAAGGACCCACAGATTATAATACAGCATTTATTAAGACATCCAAAAATCCCGATTGGCCCAGCGAGAGATGAATATACATATCAACTAACTCTTAATAGGGAAAGCTGTTAGTTATAACGGTACTGACAATTTAGTTCTCAAAATAATGCACAACTTCCAAGAATGCTTCTTCTTAGAGTTCTAATTTTTCCCAGGTCCTCTTAAAGTTGTAAACATAATGCTATTTCAAAAGACAGGCAATTATCATAAACAAATTAACAGTCACTGTCACTTGTACCAATGATAATGAATTTCTAGAGGTTTCACGTCCTTCCATTGATCAAAAGGACACCAAAGTGCGCGGCCGGACGGGTTTAAGCAGTTCTTAAGCATTTAATTTATCTGCGAAGCAACATTTTGAGAGAGTAACTAGATTCTATAGACAATATGTCTCAATACAATAGTGAGAAGAGTTTAGAAATTCTAATGCTATATTGTTCAGACCAATCGTAATTTTTGCGTAAATTCTAAAGAATATAAACGCACATTTTTCAATACTCGATATCCTGCTGGGAAATTTATTTTCCAACTGATACGACGAATGTATGAAAGAGGAAGCAAACAATCATAGCCCAAGGTTTTATTCATCTGAAAACTGATATTGAAATTAATATTTTGGTTTACTTCCATAGTCTTCACATATTAGTGTTAATATCTTAAGCATGATTATAGTACAGTAAAGCGAAATAACCATTTTTTACGAAATCTTCTTAACTGCTAGAGCCTGAAACTTGGTTTGTTTTTTCTTGACAATAAGCATTCAATATAAAAAGATTCTTCGAGATATCAATTGGAATTCCAATTAATTAAAAATTACCCTATATATAATTGGGTTTGAAAAATTAAAACATATTACTGTACCAAAATCATTTTTACACCATCTAATTTATGTTATCTATCTTAAGTGCTTCTTACAACTATCATCTTATTTTAAATAATCTTATTTATAGATTCAGTTTTTCATAGATGCATATTTTTTTCTATTGAACTATTAGTTTGATTAAGCTTTTTGAATTTTTTCAAACAATACTTATGACAAAGCTTCTATTATTACAAAGACATTCGAATCAACTTTATTATTTCTCTACAACATTTATTCATATGCTTTTTCTATCATTAAAATTATGATGAAAATATTGGCTTCATAAATATGTTCTTGGCATTTATGATATTTGATCTCTGCTAAGAAATAATAGCTAGTTGATGAAAATGTAACGAACTTTTAGAAGGGATAGTACTGTGGTATGAACTTTAACTGACTGCATTTTATTTATATTTGAGATAATTACACCGAAAATTTAGATTCAGAAATATGAAACGCGATTAAATTGCATTATTAATGGAGTGATTTCGTTTCTTCTATGGAACGAAGCTGCTAGATTTTAGATGCCAAAGAAGCAATTTTATATCTTTTTATATCTTATAAATATTTCTATTCTTTGTTGTTAAGTAATATGGTCGAAATATACCTTTAACTTCCGGTCAGTTTACTGTTAAAAGTGCAGAAATGTTACTAATCAGCCTAAATTGAAAGTAATTGCATTTTTAAACATTATTTTATTGTCAGTTTATGTAGAGAAAAGAAAAATTATTCTTAAATATTTTATAATCAAAAAATTTGTAATTGATTTTGATTCAATATATATAAGCTAAGAAATGTTTTAAAAATAATGTTCTTTATGATTATGAAAAACATTCACATTGATAAATTTTTAAAGGATGTAGCAATATGAGATTTGGAAATTTCAGAGAAACTTGCTAAATTATGTATAAGCAATCAATGAATAAATAAGTCAGTATTCTAGATAGCCTATAAATTATTTGTTTATTGCACATACAAAGATTTACTGAAACCCCAGCATCAGATCACGAAGTACTCTGTTCAAACAAAAGTAAGAATATTTTCTTGCATCAGCAGATAGCCTTTCTTAAATAGAGATTAAATTTAATTACTATTTTTAGTTTATTAGTAGGTAAATAATCAAATATAGTTCAAATAAAAAAAAGAATTCTCTTCTCCACGAATTCTTTACGGAAAGAAAATCTCAATAAAATAGAACTTCAGAATGAAAGACTAAAAATAGAGAGTGGATTTAGATTTATGTCAGGAAGAAACGTAAGACGGAATATTTTTCTATCTCTTTCATTATGCACTTTGCGCACCACTGGACCAACGCCTTCGAGAGCGACAGGAGATTGAACAGTACGTCATATCCGGCGGCTAGAGGTAACAGGATATGACGAACTTCACTTTCTCTTCTTTCAGTAGGCGAATGTTCCCAAAGTTTTGAAATAACTTCTTTGGGTTTTAGGTTTAAAGAAATATATGCAAGGAAGTGAGCCCCGAAAATTCCTTTTTCGCTTCCTGAGGAGAATATTTGAACGAATATGATTTGGATACATTTGAGATTTAGTAAAAGAAATAGAGCTGGCGCTCTTGTAGGGCTCGGGACATTCACTGTAGACTTTTACGTTATGCAATGGAAAACATATATTATTTATCCAGCCTCTAAGAATTGAAGAACTTATTTCCGAGTATGATAAATCATTCAAATAATATATAAAAAGAAAGGATTTGAATATTTAAAACTGAAACTACATTCGAAATATACGAGGTGATTTGGGTGTCTTTAAATACTATTTTAATGTATCCAAAAATAAATGAGTATAAAGAAACTGTTGAAATCATTTTTTGGTTGAGAAATTCATTCCTGTTAACAATTCCATAAATTTTAATTTCAAAAGAAGAATCTAAATGTATGAGTATACTATATATGCTACGTTGAAATTTGTTTTAGTTTTATAAGACACTTTTTTGTTTGTTTTATAGTTAATTCAGTGTTCCATTTTCCCTGTTCCAATTCTAAAAATTAATGTAATCCCAAAATTTAGAAGAATGTGTAAATTCATTGATGAATTAACTTCATATTTTAGGAAGATCATTTTTTGTATATTTTATAGATAAATTTAAAGTTATGCTTTATTTTAAAAAAGATTTAGTTTCTAAAATTTATTACTTTTAATTTAATAAGAAAAATATTAATTATGTGTAATAGTTCGTTATAGAAATTTGCACTTTCCAGCATTTTGAATTGCACTGAAATGAAATATTTTCCATCACTTACGAAGAATATTATATAGGTATATAAGTTTACTTTAAATTGGTTCAAATAAACTTCCTCTTTAAAATACTTCAAAATTATTATTCATTTATTATAAAGGATATTTTAATTTTTCTTTAATTGATAATCGAAATTTCAAATATTTGGATTAATATTAATGGGAATATAATCAATGCATTACTTTTAGTGATTCATTTTATAGCCTTTTACGTTAGAATAAAACGAATTTTAAAATTTCGTAAAGCTCCTTGATAAAACTTTGCAAATTTTTGAGGCAAGTTTTATAATTTTTATTAATTTATCATAATTTTTTTACAATATTCCAATAAAGTATTGAAAACAGATGATAAATATCTTATAAATTAACTTAATACCACTTGGTTTCAGTTTCGAAATTGTGATATAGGAATATTAATTATAATTTAAAATATTTTCTAATTTTTCTGCTTATAAAAATGATAGTATTAATAATTTTTCTGGTTACCATAGATTGTGCAGTGAATATCTCGCAAGGAAAGAAATAGTTGATGAAGAGTATAAAAGGAATCATTATTACAATGCAGTTCAAAATACTCAGTTAATTAGAAATGGTCGAAAGCAGATTGCAATATACCAGGAACTGGGAAACGTAAGGAGCTCTATACCCGAGCTTAGAGTGTTATTTCAAGAAGATTTAAAAAAAAAAAACAGATGAAGATACATTGGTACAGGTTTACCCAGACTGCAACACCTTAAATCAATGTGTTTTTAAGGAAAATGCTGAATGAAACAGGCAAGGTGTTGCAGCATATCTGTGTAACATTTACCGGTATTGAATTGTGCAACGGTTTTGAGTTAAACCGTAGCGAGGCAGTTGGTAATGTATAGTCTATATACATGTAAGCTTAATATAAAATTGAAATTTAATTATAATATTGAATTAATAAGACTCTAAAAATCTAACACATCAAAATATAAGTGCTCAAAATAGAATATCTAATTGTTTCTTTGCAGGCATGAAACAGTCAAGTTAGATAAAAAGTATATTTAGGAGCTGTAAATATCACAAGGCCACTGAAATTCAGTAATCTATTCCAGAAGGTAAGAAAAAGTAATTTATGATTGGAATCGATAGCTAACTATTCTGATGCCAGAAAATTCAGTTTTAAAGTCTTTTAATTAAAGTTTTGCAATTAAATTTAATCAATTAACACTTTTAATGACGAACCAATTTATGTATAATTAATAATATAAGATTAAAAATAGTTAATAAGCTTAAAAGTTTTACAATTAAAAATAATTTGATAAAAAATTATTAGTTATCTAGATAGTACATCCTAAATAAAATTTAAAGACATCTTGTTCGCTGAACGAGAATATTCATTATTACAGAGCAGCAAATAATGACAATCGAGAGCTTATTCGAGTTCGTAACTGAACTCTAATAATGTGGTTGAATTTCATTCTTCTTTCGTTTCAAATTCCTTGGAACTATATTGGAATTCTTTTATTTAAAATAGAATTAGCTAGAAGACTATATAAACCCTTTGCTATAAAATACCATTCAATTAGAATAGAAATGATTATACGCCTCTGCAAAGGTAATAAACAACAGAAGTTTATAATTAACGATTGCTTTGCATTATTAACTAATATATAGATTTTCTTTAAATATATTGTATTGCTAGAGTAGAAGTATTGATTTTTTCGATTTTCTTCATACTAACCATTTTACCAATAAAAGTTTTAAAATATGAAGTTAGTTGCAAAAATTTGCTCTCAAAAGCATTCTCAAATTTATAAATTTATGGTTATGCCCTGTTGCATTTCAGAATTAATTTGTTTAACGTATTCCGATTTTTAAAAAAAATCCTTACCGGTATCATTTTATGATTAAAAAAAACCAGTAAACATTCTCGTGTTATGCTATATTGGCTTTTGAAACAAGTCTAAACTTTTACTTTTTAGAAACTTTACTTTAGAAACTTAGCAGAATGACATATATTCCCATTTTCTAAGTTCTGTTTTTTTTCCTTGAGAAACGGTCAAAACAGTTTGAAAAAACTGACGAAAGGAGAATATAGTATGTCTTTGGGCTTTTTCCGAACAAACGTGTTCCAGAAATTTAGATCTGTAGTCGACGCATGAATGTTAAAAATTATGTGATTTTTGAGTTAAAACCAGAATTTTTATACAGATTTGCATTTTTATAATTGTTTGAAATTTAGTTAAAAGGACATTTAATTTATCATTTATGTACAAATTAACAAATTAAAAATTTTGCTACATCGAGAAATTCAAATTTTTTTAAATGATGACTTTTTTAAAAAACTATTCTTTATAACCTTTAAAAAGCTTCAGACTAAAGCGGAAACCATATAAATTTTGATTGTATTTTAGTTTTTAATAAGAAATGTATTACAATGAAAGTTATTTATATTATTGTTAAAAGATTTTAACTATGTTATTTTTTAATTAACTAAATTTTTGATAAAAAAATAAAGTCAACAACAATTCCTTGTGCACTTACGGCTTATAATTAGAAAATAACTATCCACGTTCATTTCTAAAATTTCATATACACGAAGCTGGGCAAGAACTCTGCACTTATCATGCATAAAATCATAGTAAATTTTTTAAATCCAATATTTGTACACTATATAAAGGCAAATCCTTCATGTTATTTTTTTTGGTTTTATTTGTTTAAGAATCTGAGAGAAATATGAGCCAAACTGAAAACTCTCGGCATAATATATATCTTAAGTCAAATAATCATTTTCAGTTAGTTACTTATTTATGCATGAAATTACTACTTAAAACACAAATTTTTGAATGCTAGTTTTATTTTAAGTATTATGATAAAACGTGCGCAGACATTAATGAAAAAGAATGAAAATTTCCTGATTTTTTTCCCTGTTTCTGAAAAGTAATGAAACAGAACATTAGACGGTCCCTGAAGTTTCTTCTAAAGAAGACAGGAGCATATTCTCAGCCTTGAAAACTGTGATTGGAAAAGTGTTTCTATAGCAACATCGATGGCAAGAGTAATGGTGGATATTGCGATGCACAGTTTTATCTCTATCAGATGCTGACACATGCAATTTGGTGAAAATTATTGGAGCTGTGGATCCTTTTACACTAGACTTTGCCATCGATCTAGTATCCTATTCATCGTTAAAGCGTCTCCTTAGGCATAAATGAACTCTTTCTCTTCAGAAAACGAAAAAAAGTAATCTAATAATCTCCCTTCATTTTTTGCATACAGATCTTCAAAAAATATCGATAAAAGATTTTTTACTAAGTGATATTGCTTTATAAGCTATTTTTTACTGATTCAAAGGGATAATTTATAAATAAAATTAAATAAAAATATAAAAAAGCTCTTCTTCTAAGAATCATAAAGTTATTTTTAAGTAAAGATTATCGATTTATCAATTATTTTTAATGATTGTAAAGGAAAACCGATATACTCATTTTCAAATACGAGCTAGTGTGATAATCCCACTTTAAAAATGCAATGTAAACTTCATAGCTTTAGCATATGTAAAACTCTTATAATGTATTTTTACATTCTTTTCGTAGAAATTTTTCTGAAAATAATCTTACATATTGAGAATGGAGCAAATTTAGGGAGGATTTTAGCAGTAATAACTTTTATATTTGAACTAGAAGGGAAAAAATGATTTTTATAAATGAATATAAAAAGCCTGATTATTTTAATTTGAGTACTTTAATTGCTATTGAGTCGAATTTTATCCTTGAAATCGATTGCGTCAATTAAATAAAACAACTAAAACATTTAAAAAATGTTTTTAATTGTTTAATATTTGAAATGATTTTGTTCATGTTACATAAAAAAAATTTCCTAATTCGAAATGTTTCGATTTTTTCCAGTTTGATACCATTTTCAAAATACCAAATTTCAAATTCAAAAATAATATTATAATTATTTTAAAATGCCGTTATTCCACATATCAGCAAAATTTTACAAGAGTTGGTTGCTATTAATAGTGCGGAAAAAAAAGGAGTGAGAGAAAGAAAAGAAATGAGTTTATAAAGAGTTGATTAAGAACTCCATTTAGTTTTTGATTTCTTATCACGTTTTTACCATTAGATTCCAAAAACGATTTTGACGCTTCAGCCGAATCTGTGTTTCCGAACCAAACTTTTTGAAACTTTCTAAACAGTCAGTTGAAGATAAAGATAGACATTTTGATTTATAGAACATTCTGTAAAATATTTTGTAAGTTAATAGCTTGCCTAGGGCGGAAAAGTTTATTTTTCTTCTTTAAAGAAAATAATATTTTATTTAAAGATTAAATAATGCTTTTTTTAACATCTATATAAGTGAAAATTGCTTCAGTTTGTAATCTGTTATCTATTATTGACTTGTAATTTGTGATCTCTTAATTATTCTTCGTATTGTGCCCATTAAGTTTTCTTTTGCAATATTTACTTATTAAGTTGATTCGGAAAGTCTTTCAAGGTATCATTATTTGACTGCTTTCAAAACAGTGACTTTAATCTCAATTACTGAACGAATTTTTTTTATTTATCCTTATGTAAGATAATTTAATATTACAAACTCTAAATTATAGAAAGGAAAAGTCCTCCGTCCGGCGTTTCACAGAACAGCAGAAGATAATGTCCAAGGAATGATAATTGGTATGTTATTTGATGTAACTCTATAGATTATAAAACGCAAATTTCTCTTAGAGAGTAATGCATATTATTAAAGAAATTATAGTACAAGGTTATTAAATGTTGGCAATATTTTAAGTCCTATAATATAAAGATAAGAAAAAGCATCGATTAAAATATATTTATGAGCCTTTTAATGAGAACTATAATAATAATTTCGAGGAGATCTGTCCTTTCTAAGAGGGCAATGTTTTGTAGCATGAAATTCAGAACAAAGCCGGCTTTCTGGCACAGGGGTAGCGCGTCTGCCTCGTGTTCAGGAGGTCCCGGGTTCGAGTCCTGGTTCGGGCATGGTTGTTATTCTGTGTACTATCTGTGAGATGTGTGAATGTGCCCCCCTGTAAAAAGGGGTTGTGCAAGCGAATGAGATGAGTGTGTAGCAAAAGTCGTACTCTTGGCCCTAGTTGGCGCTACTTGAAACAAGAGACGCTTCACTCGGCTGAAATCTGCTGCTGGGTCCAGCAGCGAGCTTGTCCATAGGCAAGTGCCATTAGAAACAACAACAACAATTCAGAACAAACGTTTCTTTGTCAGTGGGTTAAATAGAATTATTTTTGCATCTGACATTCTCATAGATTGTGAAAACAAAAGTAATAAAAAAACTTTCTTTTTCCGTTTATAAAGTTTTAAAAACTTTATAAACGGAAAAATAATATATAATTATAAAGTTATATAATTATAAAATTTTAAAAACTTTATAAAGTTTTAAAAATCAAGAATTAAATTAATAGGATTGCAAGGAACACGTAACGATAAGTAATCAATTATTGAAAGTGGATGATATTCTTTGGATTTGAAAATCATGAAAAGTTTTAAGGAAATTTTAATGAGTAATTCCTTTATACTGTACGACAACTATTGTATGAAATATGATCTCGCGTCAATTGTTTTAATGAACCTACCTAATACTTTAGAAAACCTGGAACACCGTTTTGATGTTACAGGAAATGAATATTAAAATTTTATAACTGTGATATTTCTAATGGATGATTATTTAGGCTTTACAATGTCTTTTTTTAAATAAATAAGGCATTTATCCAATGAAATATCCATTCTATTGAATCAACAACTCTTTCTTGCCGATATGTGCATGTAATTTCTTTTCTAACTGCCTCTTCCAGACTTACCAGGAACGCATTTTCAGAAGCTACTATGTTATTTTAAACACATTTGTTATAAGTTTTAGATAAAAATTAAATATGAAATTGCTAAAACTAAATTATCATAAATTTCCCATTATAAAATTATATGTTTTAAAAATTTAGGGTAAAAAGAAAGGCAATTATACAAAACATATTTCGAATTCATATTTTAAACTATAAGCAACATAAAACAATAGTAAACAAATATATATATATATATATATATATATATATATATATATATATATATA
>JAOUZG010008446.1:3524835-3540381 GCA_026289955.1 Argiope argentata
ATATATATATATATATATATATATATATATATATATATATATATATATATATTGATCTCAGTAAAATTTGAGAGAATGTCAATGAAAGAAACCGGTAACCTTTCCACAATTTTGATTTTGGATAGTAGGATTTCCAAGCCTTAAAACTTCAAATTTCTTAAATTTGTCACTATCATATACTAGTAGAAAAAGGCATGCAGTCATAAAATCCATGCATTTAATTGTTGTAATTTCAATGTGTGTGGAATTTCAAAACATTTATATTTTATCGAAATATTGTTTAGTTTTTATTGAAACTTTATTTTCATTAGGGAAAATTGTAGGAAATTCTCAGCCACAGTTTTAGATCACGTGCTATGAACTAATTTTAAAAAAGGTATAGAATTCTTTGAAAAGAAATATTTAAATTAATGGCACTCCATTTAAAAAAAATATTCTATTCTAACCAATGCTCCAAAGCATCTATGATCAATTTAATTTATTAAAGCTCACAATATATATCTCTTTCTTATATTAATCAAACAGTTTAACTTTTCTGAATGATTATGTATTTCATTCATTGTGATTTCCCAATAGTACATGTTCTAATAGTTAACATTTATTTATCTACCAAGGCTCTGATCTCCGTGCAATATCGAAATTGTATGCATTTTTTTTTTCAAAATTGCATGAATTCAGTACAATTAAATATTTATTTGAATATATATTTACTGTATAATTATATACAAAGAAAAATATTTAGTGTTTGTTATAGAATTTATATGAAGGAATTGTCTGCTCTTCATGTGTTTACAAAAATTCCGTCGGCTGCCTATGCAAAACACACATGACAGAAAACTCAAATTATCGAGACTTAAGTGCCGGGGACGCTTTTGGGTCTTGACAGGAGTTATTTGATATGCACTTGGTTTTTTCCCTTGCAATATCCGAGGAGGAGAAAAGAAACAGTGAGCGGTTTTTGTTAAATTGCTATTCAAATATAAGGCATAAGAAAAAAGCCGTTTCAACCACAATGATGGATGCATTAAAATTTTATTCCAGCCAATGTTTATAATTTTTCAACTATTAAGACGACCATAACTTATTACATTAAAACGATTCTTTTTTTTACAACACCAATAATTTTCCTAATTCAAAGCAGCTTTTAAATTTAGCAAAGTAAAGATAACTTCGAATCAACTTCGACTAATCTTTTGCAATGAGTAAAGGTAGCAATGTTTGAAGATTTAATTTAAATAATTTTAAAATTTGAGAAGTTTTGTAGTGTATGGTCACCTAAATTTAAACAGTTCAACTATTTTTAATTTTATTAGATAAAGAAGAATTTCTTAGTTCAAAATCTATTCGGATTTTTCTGTATCTATACTATTTGACAGATGCATTCCTAAGATAAAATTTTGTGGGATAAACTATAACCTTTAAATATAATATTTTCAATTTCAAATCTGTGCATATTTTTTGCCATAAAATATATATTCGTTATAAACCTTTGTATTTCCTTAAGACTCCAATAGAGGTTTTCATATGTATAATTAGTGGACATAAACTATTATTAGAATAATGTTAACAATTCTCATGAATTTAAAATCTAAGATCCATCGGAGAGCATGTTTGTTTTAGGAATTGTAATTAATTAATTCAGAAATTTATTTGAAACTTCAAAACCCTTAAAGAATGTTATACTAATTATTTTTTATCGTAATAATACATTAATATCTTTCATAGTTTTATAAAAAGCATATTTATAGAAAATATTTCACTGCGGAAGTGTAACTGATTCAGAACTAAAAAAGTATCCCACAGATGTATTTTGAGTTTGATGCTACGAAATGTAACTCAAACGTTTCTTGATCGCTATTTCAAAAAAGTTTTGAAGAATAAATATACAACCTACACAAAAAAAGTTTCAAAAATTTATGCCTAAAGCTAGCATTTCTCTCAACTCTTTGGTACATTTGTCAGAAAAAAAAATTTACGCACATCATTTTTCGAAAATAGCTTTCTCGATGAACACATTGCACGGTAATGCATTTGAAAACAGATAGCTTTCATCGGGAGTAAGCTTTGATATATAAATACGTATTTGTCTTGTTGAAAACGAATGTTTTCAGTCATATGGATGTCGCAAAAAGTAATGGAAGTATTGTATTTTGTAGGAAAAGACCTTTTTTTTTAGAAAAATAAAATCTAATCATGTATTCATGACATTTGAGCAATTTCATTGAGAGAATTTCTATGAGTTTGTTCTATAAATGAAATTTCAGAGCAAAAAATTTTACAAATTTTATGTTAGCTTTTCAAAATTTAATTAGTTAAAAAAAACAAGAATAATTATCGTATTTTATAAGTTCATTTATTCAAATTCTAACTTAAAGTTAAATGAATATTTACAACTACAAGAACAATTGAACGGGGACCGATTAAATAGGACATTTTTATACAAAAATCGGGAAAAATAAAAAGATAATAAATCTACCTTTTTTAAAATGAAAGACAAAACGTAAAACTTTCAGATATTTTTAAAGAGCACATAAAAAATTTATCACACTTTAAAAAGCTGTTAAACTTAATTTTAAAATTTATGAATTACATTTTTTTTCTTTCTTTGCCAACTATACTTGGAAATATTTTTTGAAAATGCTAAGATTTAATCAAATTTGAACTTTTCCTTATCCATTGATTTCTCATTACAGATATAAATATTTAAAATATTTCAAAAATAAATAAATTTATTTACATTTCATATTAACATTAAGAATAAAACTTGATTTCTAATGTATGCCGTAATTAATTATTATTTTTATGAAAACGAAAGCAATATTTTTATTATGAAAATTAAGTATATACAAGCTTCTAACATTTTTTTTCTAAAATTAGAAAATAAACACTATGTAAATTTTGATAACCTACATTTGATTTTATGTTTCCCTCATCCCTGATGCATTTTATTCAAAAGATAATAATATGGATATTTTTCTGTAAATTCCCTTTAAATGTAAAAATACTTATTTTTTTCGCATGCATACCATATAACTTTAATATATATTTTTTTTTGTTTTGAAAAGGATTTTATTTTCTAGTATTTGGCTCTGTCATATAATTATTACAGCCCAGGTAAAAATATAATTAGCGCATTAAATATATAGGTTAGCAATTAATTTATATAATTGTAAGACAATGCATTAATGAGTAATTAGCAGCTAGCAGGATATCTTTTATCAAGTTTTACTACACTATCTATAAAAATATAAATACATGAATTTCTTTTTTTGCATTTTTAGAAAACTTATGAAGGAGTTGCTCCGAGACCGAATGCTATTAATCTGAGAAATAAACTGATTGCTGATCAGGTAAAAAAACCTTTAAATATTTGTATTTTTATATAAATTAAAAAGATAAAAAATTACAAATATATCGGATTAATGCATTTTTACATCAAAAAGTCCTATACCATTTTAGTGTTAGAGGTAATTTCGCAGCTAAGCAAGATTTTACTATCGTTTAGATAAATTAATAAGTATTCGATATGTGTAAAATGCTTGGAACCCAAAAATTTCTTAAGAATTTCGAGAAGCTTAAATTTGCAAGACACAGATTGTATACCAATATTTAATACAAAACTGAGAAAATAATGTATGTATATCATAACATTTTATTAAAAAATGAATAAACCATTTAGAAAATCTTTATTTCAATTCATATTATAACTTGAGATAATCCAGATAAATTTAAAATAGATATTAATATTATTGGAGCAACACTTTTAAGCCATGGGAAATAATACAATTTATTTATCAACATTTTTTTATCGAAATAATTGTTAGTTCTATATAAAGGCTTCAAAAATGAGCTAATTAACATGAATAAAGATTCAAACCGGTATCTTATCAGAGGAATAGAAATCGATTTAATCAGAAATTATACTGAATTCAAAAACAGTCATCAATTTTTTTTTTTAATATAGAAATAAAGAACAGAATATACGAAAGCAAATGCTTATTATTATCATCCACAGGAGCTAGGATAATTTTCAAATGAGCATAAAGCTGAAAATAAGACTTTTTAATCAAATATGTTTGCATTATAATTTTTTATAATTGCTAAATTTATTCCTTTTTATTTTATTTCGCTTATATCATGTTCTGTTTATTTTTATATATTTAACCTTAATTACACTTATTAGAATAGTTTGAATCTAATATTGTATTAATTTGTAAAAAGAGAAATGTCCTCTTGTAATGATAATCTCTCTGAAACTGTTACAGTGCCACTGCTTATCTGATTACTATTTCACAGAAGGCCAAGTTTTTATGCAGCTTTGAAATTCTTTTTACCCAGATTAACTAATTACAATAAAAAGTAACCAGGTGATCTGCCTTATCTCAAAATTTCAGTTGCCAATATTTTCTAAAAATTTCTTTGCATACATTTATAAATCGGTAAATTTTATAAATCAGAAATTTAAAACAAAAAGCTTCAATTAATATAGAAAATAGAGTATAAGAATGAGAAAAAACCATTCAACGTCCTTAAGCAATGTTAAAGCATAGATTCGCAAGAAATTGAACAGCATCATTTCAAAATCCATTTTCTCATCATAATCATTTTAATTGATGTTAAGTGAACAGACTTTTTGTAAAAAGAGAGACTAGAATTTGGATACTGGCAATATCAGAAGCTGAACAAGCTCAAAAAATAACCATCTTGAAGCATCATTTTAAAAGACGGTTTTAAATATATTCCAAGAAATTTTCATAAATTAATTTTATTTAATTTTATATGAAACGTTAAGAAATTACAGCAGACTGCTTAATCATTATTTCTTAAAATATTTTAATGCAGAAAATAAATGTTTTACACATTTATCTCTAGTTAGTTTTAAAAAATGGCTTAAAATTCATTTTTTATTATGGAAACTGAAAACTCTGAGCATTTGCATTGTATAATTTTTTCAATTATTTTGAATACTATTTAGATTTTCAATTACAACTTCGAATCTCAAAGAAATTTCCAGCTTACGCTAAAAAAGATTTCTTAAAATTGTATTTTAATTCTGCTTCCAAATGATTTTAAATTAAAATTTTCAAAGGACAACTTTTAATGGAAATAACTAGCAACCTAGGTGAATATTTTTACAAAGTAGCTATTAACCTTTGTAAGGACTTCTCGAAACTCTCATTACTTTAGAGTTTTAAATACATGATGCTGCGTCTTCATTAGACAAAGACTTCCATTTAACCATCAAAGAGAGTAATGAAGTTATTCATACAAAATATTCTTAGCCCAGAATTCTCTTACGAAGAAGGCTCAGCAACTGTAAATGCCTTTGAGATTTTTAAATTTGAACTTAAATGTTCCGAGAATGTTCTTACTTTCTTTCGAATAGGGTTATCTTTTGAATCTTCTTTAATGCTGTCAGAACTCATTTTTGATCTTTTTATATTTTTACTTTAAAAATCTGAACACAGCTACAGATTTCAAGTAATTTGTCTTGGAGTCCTTTCAAATATCCTCAAGCAGCTTAGCTCGAGAATATTACATTATTTTTACAGCCAACAAAGATTTAAAATGAGGTTAGCTCGAGTATGTATAAACTATAAGCTCAGATGTTTTGGTGTTTTAACTTGTTCTGTGACTTGGATATGATAATTTAATTCACGATTTCCACTGAAGCCTGATTTAGAAAAGCGCAATTATGGATCTTTTACACTTAGGAACTATATATTTTGGCAGCTTCTTTAAAAATTAGTTGAATTAGAAAAAGAAATGAATTTTTCAAAGCGGCATTAAACAATATAAAGTTTATTCGAATAGAAAAGCAATTCTAAAATTTTGTGCTCTTATTCAAGATATTTTTCTTTCAAAGAAAATACAAAACAAACGAAAGGAAGTGAGTTTAAACAGAACTTCCACTTATTAATATCTTATTACCGTACTTTTTCTGTTTTTTAAAAGAATGCTAATATTTTCACAATCATGAAAAAAATGCCTAGAAATAAGACTTCTGGTTTTAATAACAATTAATAATAATCATTTAGATTTGAGATACAAAAATTATGCAAAAGAATCAATTATATCTTGAAACCCTTTTACAATAAAATAAGTGATAAAGGTTTCAAGATAACTACAATGGCGATAATGAATTCAAAGCTCATATAATATCTCTTCACATTATCACGATTAACTTTAATCATGAATAATGCAAATTTAATCGTATAATTTCGGAATGTAATCACCGACAACATCCCACACTTGGTAAGAGATGTTACTCATTAAGGGTTACTGAGAATGCTGTCCCTTATATACAGAGTGAATACCAAGAAATGATTTTCTTTAAAGGGAAATGAAAGTAATTAAAAGTACCATTTTGACTACCCTTACCATGTTAACCCTCGAAGAAATGGAAAATATGGAATTATTGTAATTTAAATTAAACATCATTTTTTAAAAATGATTAAACCTAATCCGTTATCAAAATTTTCTTAATCATTAATTTGATATATTTTTAACAAATATATTTATTCTCTATTTGTATGAAATAAAATTTTAGATGATATATTTTACAAAAAATAACATATTATTTTATTTAAAAGACAAGAAATTAACGAATTTTTAAGTCTTGATTGATTTAATTAAGGATTTTCCTTTATAATGAAATAAGATCATTCTTATTTTACATGATAAAAAATATAATTCTGTAATAGATAATGATATCTTAAGAATAATAATCTTTAAGAATAAGCACAAAATTATATAAGTTCTAACTTACATATTCTAATAGATAATTTTTAATAAATGAGATGCATATTTACAAAATAATGTAAAAGACATATACAAAAATAATGTAAAAGACATATACAAAAATAATGTAAAAGACATTTAACTACTTAAACAAATATTAAAAATAATTTAAGTTCATCAGTACCAGATAGGAAAAACCATACGTACCGTTGTCAATTATTACTTTCATTTTGAAAAGAAAAAATATTCATTCCACAATTTCTTGCATTTCCTGGCGTTTAAAAAACCCGAAAATTTATTAAATTTAAAATTTAAAAAATTAAAATAAGAATAATGGCAAGAGAACTCATGACGGAACATAAAATCAAGCATTAGCCCAAAGAAAGGTAACACTCTCTTCTTCGAATCTAAAAATCATTAAGGCATTTCTTACTTGTTATACACTAAAAGTTGAATTCTTTTACTATGATTTTTAGAAGTGTTAAAACATAGCAGCATGTTAAAAATTCGATTTTTTTTTTGCTTCAGGGAACAACATTTTTACAAAATGCATTTTTAGGTATTTGATAATAATGCATACAGCTGCAATGAATCTTCTTCCTAGTTGCTTGAAAAGTCATTCTTAAGGATGAGAAAATATAGTCTTAAACTTATTTACTTTCATATAGTTACAGCAACAAACCAGAACTCGGAAACTTATTCTTTGTTGGGATGATAACTTATTCCTAAGCATCCAGGCTTTTCTGAAAGAACAAAGTTTTCTTCATTTTTTTTTTTTTTTAGTTTCTCACATTTTTGTTGGTATTTTTGTAACAAGATTTATTTGGAAAATGGTAAACTGCAGAACATTTATCATCTTTCTTTCTTTTTTCAATGTTTATGATTAAAATGGAATGTACGTTTGAAATATTTTTATAATATTTCTTCACGGTTTTATTCATTTTAAGATTTCAACTTCTTTCACCATTATTTAGAAATACTATTTTGTGTTTTATCAAATTAATAATTCATGTGAGTCTTCCATTTAATTCATTGACAAAATCAAATATAATTTTCTGATGGCACTGAAACATCTTTAAATATATTATATTGTATTAAAATTTGGGAGGCAATAGTTTTTTTATCAGTTTTTCTAAAATAAATTTAATACTACAAAGATTTTGTAGAATGGCTAGAAGCAAATATTCTTAGATAATATTCTGGTAATTTGATTGCTAACCGTGATAAGACTTTTCAAATGAAATATAATACTATTTTTTACCTATTTTACTTAATTTATGTTGGATATCAAATCATGCTACTTGTTTTTAGTATATCTGTTAGTGAAAATCATTTTATAATCATTTTACGTAAATATTGTTCACCTTTCAAATGACTAATAATCCAAACATTTAATGGCGAGGTCATATTTTTTCCTCCGATTTTAAATTCTATACTTTTTATTTATTTATTTAAGCTATTTTTTTCAAAAATTACCCGTTCTCTGTTGAATTTTCAAATTTATCTTTCTGATTTCTGCTTTGATTGAAATAAATTTTTGGGGGAATGCCCGTGTTGTTTACACATAACATGAATATTTGTCATGTATTTTGTGATATAGAATGATTATAAATCTATAACATTTCCTTTTTATTTTAATGGATAATTTAAAATTGCTAATTAGTTTTTAAAGATATGTACATTTAATAATCTTAATTCTATTTATTTAAGGTGCTTTACGTAATCTTTTGTACATCCCAAATATATATAATTGTTTTATATTTAATTAACTACAAGGATTGCCCTATGGTAAATAAAACGGAGGACGAAGAACACTAAAATATAAGCAATATTTGCTTCAGATCCATAGATTTAAATTCATTTTCATTTATAGAAGACGTCAGGAAAAATGGATTAACTGCTGAGATGGCATTGAAAGTTTATTCAAATCTTAATTCAGGTGTGGAAACGTCGGATCTTAACAGATCTCATGTAATCGAATTTATTGTTTTTGCAATACAGAAATTAAATGTATAAAAGCTATAAGGAGGCTCTTTACCTTTAATAGCTTATACAATTGATTTTTTTTTCTTTTCTCCCTGTATTTGAGGATTTCAGATCGGTTTATATATCAAGTAAGAATTTGTGGTTGTTGAAATAATAAATTAAAGTTTAGTGTATATGTTAAGCACTAAATGTGAAAAAAATCAAACATATTTACTCCTTTATTATACATTTTCAGTATCTTTAGATTTAACTTGTTACAATCAGTTAAGAAATTATGCAGATGATTCAGCGGTTGTCCATATATTTTGAGATTTAAAATATCAATTAAATGTCAAGTCTTTGTAAGTTCTGAAGGCACAAATCGTAAAATGTGCTTGTACGGTATAAATATAAGGGACAAATCTTTAAAGATTCATTTGATATTTGTATGAAGCATTGTTAAGTTGTCATAGAAAAAAATCTAAAATATACAAATAAAAATATATATTTGTTTTGCAATAAAAATTAAACCGCAGCTTGTCAGGAAAGCACCAATACTATGTCAACAACTATCCATTTTTAACAGAACAACTTCACATAGAAAATCATTGTCTCCTTTTACGACATCTTAAGTTTTCTCAACAAAAGACTTTGTCAAATGACTTTCTACAAAGATTTGTTTCACCTGCTATGGTTGCTTATTTGCAGAAGTGTGAAAATGTTACTTTCAATTTTACCGTAAGTACCACTCCTTTGAGTTTATTGACTTTTCCGATGGACTATTTTCTCTTTCTCTGATGACTTGAGGCGTCATTGTTTACTCTCTATTGCCCAGAATCAAGTTAATGTTTACCCTTGGTATAGAGCTACCAGTGTCTGACTGTTTTCTCATTTTAACTTGCTATTTTATTTTTGCATTCAACTTTGAATTTTCAGAGTCCTTAGATATTCATAAATGTTAAGGAAGGTCTTTAATTTATAGCAATGCTGAGTTTTAGAAAATAATTAATCGTGTAATTCAGTTGGATGTGCTTTGATCAACGCATGACGATTCACAATCTTAAAACTGAGATATTAAATTTTTTGGCCACTTTAAGAATCCTTGTTGCATTCAAGAAACGTGCACATATATATATAAAGCCAAATATCAACCAACGACGTTATTAATTCCAAAAATTGGAAGTGGGAAAATGGTAATTATGACCCAAAATCTAAAAGTGCAAGTAAATTAGTTACTCAAGCAAAATCAAGATATAAATGAATAAAGTTCAGAAAATTGCAAAAATAGCTTAATTGCTTTTAGATGAATTATATAGCGGAGATAGAAATATATATTTTGATTAATACAATTTACAAACCGATTCTGAAAAAAATTATAATAATAATTGCCAATAGAATAACAAAAACAATAAATCATAAAACTGAACAGGATAATCAATGGATATTTTTATGTAAAGTAATACTTATTTGGCTTATTGTCTCATAAAATCAAACTAAAGTAATTGCTTTTCAAAATATTAACAGAAAATGGCATTTCTTAGTTGAAATATTGTGTACCATTTGTTAGTATATTTTCAGCTGCAGAATAATGATTGTTATTGTAATAAGTCAGAAATTTTTGATTTCATAATTATTTCAAATTTATCAAATACTTCATAAATGCATTAAAAGAGATATCTTGATACAATTATTGAGGCAAATACTAAAAAAATCCATGTTTTCTTAATTAGAATAAATTTGGAACGTGACACAACATTATGTGCGGATGGCAAGAAAGTACATGTCAAAAACTGAGAAATAATAATAAATTATGTCTCAATGTATTGTTACGTTTAGTTCTAAAATCCAACCTAACATCTGTTACTCAGATTTCTAACCATTTTTTTAAATAAATATACTGCTAACATAACAGTTGCAATTCTTGACGACTTGAACGATTTTCATAGATCCATAAAACATAGATGGATTTAGAAAATCTTAATTTTTTTTATAAAACTGGACGTTTAGAAATGGATTTAGTTGGAACCAATTATTTTGTCAATCTTTAATCCTGCCTCTAAATGAATAAGTAAGGAATAGAACAAGTTGTAATTTTTTCTAGATAATTATAAATAAATCTATCGATTCGTTTCAGCAGTACAACAATCTTTGTTCAAAATTTTGTCTAGTTGTTTTGGTTTCTCATAAATTAGTTTAAACACTAGAATCTTCTAAAAATAATTTGTAAAATGAAAAAAAAAATATTTCGCGTTTCTTTTATCAAGAAAATGTATGAATCAGTATTTGAGAAATAAAATATAATCTCAGACATTTTTCCCTCTTTTCACTTTTTTAAACACTGTCCAGAAGAAAGAAGAGCATGCGATTTACATTCAATATAATAAGATCGTGGTGAAAATTATTTATCAATGAAAGCATATACAGAAATGATTTAATTGCATAGTTACCAATTGTTAATTTCTCGTTAGAAGAAAAAAATTCTGAATTGTGAAGTCTATAGTACAAGTAAATAAATGCATAATCATAATAAGGATAATCCAAAAAATTAGGCCGAATCTAGAATGGTTATTATTCTTTTTTTTTTTCTTTTTTTTTGAAAATGCCCTCTTCATCTCTTTTGGTAAAAGCCAATCCAGGAAATGGTAAGAGATTATAAAGTGTGAGGAAGAATGATATAAAAGAAATGCAAGGGGAAAATATTTTCAAGCAGAATAGGATAAGCGTGAAATCGGTAATTAGATAATATAGTCAAAAATATCATTATTTTTCCTATCAAAAGATAGTTATGGAAAAGAAAATAACTACCTAATGGAATGGCAATTGATTAATTTGGAAGTATGCATTTCTTTTTAGAATTAATTTTTGTCATGCAAATTGTTTTCAATTAATGGAAGGAAAGGACAACTGACATGCTATCAGTTTATATTTAGCTTTAAAATATTCGTCTTGCTGCAAAAGAAAAGTTTTGAAAGTTAAAAAAAAATTGTTACTTTATTTACTTACCTTAGTTTTTCCCCATTAATTGATGAAATCTAAGACATCTATTTAACCATCTTAATGAAACTTATTTAATATTGAAGTCGAATTTCTAGAATCATTGTTAAAAATTTAATCATTCCAGTTTCCCTGAAATTATAAAATGTTTGATGTGAAATACAAATGGTGAAAGTAGATTCAAGAAGAACTGATACAAACTATATACAAATGCCTTAATGGCGGACATCGTAAGGAAAAACACCAAAGAAAAATATTGATTGATTATTTTTGATTTTATAACAGTTATACGAATAAAACGCCAAATTATATATAGTGTTACGTTTCTTTTAGCAAATAAATGCTTATTTTGCGTTGTTTCACAACATTTCTTTTAAATTTTATTTGGGAATATATTATTTAATTTTCAAAAATACGCATTATTAAATTATTTTTTGTTATATATTTCCCTAAAATAAATGTTTGCTTTTATTAAAGTATATCATTTTTTATATAAATTTGTGACAAGATGATATGCAAAACTTTCTCTTTTTTAACTCATATTTGCTGAGTATTTTGATCCTTGAATTAAAAATATAATGGGTTTTTTTTTAAATTTTATACCTGTAATAAAGTACTTAGGCACCATGAGCACTTTAATTCTACTAGATGTAAAAATATATTTTCAAAAATGAAATTCTTCTTTTGGCATTTAAATGACGCTATTACTAACAAAAAAATGCATCATAACATCGTCTCCTCGCACAATTCTTTTTCCAGATGAAATCTATAATAAGCATGTACTTTCTTCTTAAAGAGTGGACTGCTTTTAACAGTTTTTTCCCTCGTTAAGTTACCAAAATAAATTTTGCTTGGTTTTGCAAACACCATAATTTATTAAAAATTATGGACAGCTTTTCTAAGCATATTAACAAACGGGTTTGGTTCAAACTGCAAAAAAAAGCAAAACTTTTTTTTTACTTCTTCAATTTCTGCCAAAAGAGTATATGATTACCTAATTATGCCATTGGGAGCAATTAAATGTTCCACTAAATGAATTCATGAAAAAGAGTGTCGTAGGATATAATAGATTAACTAGTGCCATTAATTATAACCATCCTTTTTTATCATTTCATCAATGTATACATCCTCTTGGAAAATGTTTTTAGACAGTTATGGCAGCGAAAAAAACAACTCCTTTGAATTGTACAATTTTTTAAAAAAATAATTTAAGGTGAAAGATAAGTGCTAGAGCTGTAGAATTTCCAAAGATTTACCTTCGCAAACAAGCGAAAAAATTTGAATGTTTATTTAGATAAAACATCAACGGAATTTCAAATTTCATACTATGGGAAATAATAATAGAAATTTAATAACAATGTTTTTAACAAATCGTAAATTATCCTAAAAAACAAGAAATAAACTGCAAAAGAGTAAATTCATTTTTCTCCCTACTTTTGAAATCTTTTTCCTCATACAGTCTTTATGTTTTAGGGAAAATTGTTTTTTCTTCTATATAGCTTTTAAGTCTGAGTGACATCAATTTTCGAACTTTCAAAATATTTTTTTATTCTAAAAAGTTAATAGCAAAACAATTAATATTAATAGTGAACAAAATTACCTTATTTTCAAATCAGGATGGCAAATATTTATGAAATAATGTATGCATTCACCGAAATTTTTCCATTATATCGTTATTATTATGGTCCTCTATTAACGATACTTGCATACTTTTCTCTGACATTCTTAGTTTATCAAAATCAATCATTAAAAAAAGTGGAAAAGCCAATACAGAGATTTTAAATATTCTATTATAGGTTTCAAAGCTTTTTTGAGGTTTAAAATTTATGTAAAATGGGATTGTATGTAAATGTGATATACTTAAATTGATTATTTTAGTGTGAAAAAAGCTTATACTTAAAAAAAAACCTTCATTAATTGTAACTTTTTCAAACTGATTTTCGATCGTTTCTTAGAAATGTCTATTTTTAAATTGAAATAAATTGCATTTCATTTCCAATAGTTTTCATATTCATTAACTATTAGAGATAAAATAAACGAAAATGTACCCATTCTTTAGAGATAGTTGAAATAAAATTAAAGTCTTTATTAGCTTATTTAGTCAAATATATGCAAGTATAAGTAATAAATTATTTTTTCAGATTTAACGAATTACCTAAAGAATATATATATATATATATATATATCATGAAAAATTTAACAGAAACAGTGAAATGTCAGCAGTTTCATCAAAGAACTTAATTGTTGCAAATAATCATAAATTTTCGTTTCTGTGTTACTAATCAGCCATTAGGGGAGGCAAGAGATGACAAGAATAGATGAAAATGACTCTTGAAAAATTTCAACAATCATCAATTTAAAAGAATCTGAATTGTTATTTTCACTTTTAAAATTGCCCTCATTAAAGATATTGAGAGTTAATTAGGGCAACAAACACTACATTTTATCTCCTGTCGCCAAACTTAAATTCTAGAGTTATAAATTTAAAAACTCTTCAAACATTCAATAAAAATTATGCTACAGGCCGACATCATCTTATAATAATACCACTTTTATAGCACTTAAATAAATGATATTTCGGAATCACACACTGAAAGTTATTAGAGAAAACTATAATAGCGGATCGCCAAGAGAATTTGCTAATGATGATGGGATGTTTGCTTAGAAATTGTACTTTAAATGTTTTCTTGAAACATTAAGAAAAAGAAATTCCCGCCGGAGTTAAGTAGAATGGCTTTCAAACAAATTCTTTTCTCTAATTGCACGTCAGAATGCAAGAACACTCGAATTTATACATTCGGGAGACTCATAAGTGTTTTTAATAAATTAAAAACGATACGATACTTTTAATTCGTAAACTATATTCTTTGTGTTTTAAGAGCGTTTTAAAATTACTCTAGTTCTTTGCTTCCTTATATTTTTTGAAGGATAAACGACGCTCATTTACTTATATTTAATTTAACATTGTTGATATTCGCATAAGTGCTTGAATTTTCTATGCTGACCTGACTAGGTCAAGCAAAAGATTATATGGATAAATATTGAATATAAACCACCATTTTATTTTTAGATACTATCCACAATAAATTAATGGAAACCTATACAAAGTAAAAGTAACGCTCTCGAAATCATCAATTAAATTAATTAGCCCGGACCTTGCAGCCTGTAATGAAATAAAAAATAACTTTTGAAAACTATATCTTTCGAAAGTGGTAAACTTAAATATATCTGAATTAATAACTGCTTATTATCAATTTTTCAGCCTAAAGACTTATTGATGGTTTCCAGAAGGGATGCAAGAACTTGATGCAAAATTTACAAGAAATAAAATAAATAGGTAAATAATCCATATTCATGCTCATTTCCTTAAGAGAAGTTATATATTTTCATTACTGTTTCTATGTCAGAGATAGTATTATATTCCTTTCCCAATCTCTATAATTTTAGTTAAATGTCATTTTCAGTTAATGTGGAGAGTTTCACTGGGAATAAAAAAACATATTGAAGAAAATCTAAGAAGTCTTCACCCATTGAACTACAGAAACTATATTTCGGTTTGTAAAAGAATAATTCATTGATGTATAAACTAGCCCCATTCTCTGTTACTTCATATACCATGACCAATTTTCAATTTGAAGTACAGAGGAAATCAAACTGGCTTTTTCTTTAATTTTGTACTCACTTACTACAAATATGATTACTTTTTTAACCATTTTCCCTAGAGAAACATTCATTCAAAATAATATCTGTCTTCATTGCTGTAATTTTGCTCTTCGGGTATTGACACATTCAGTTTCGCTATATATATATATATATATATATATATATATATATATATATATATAT
>JAOUZG010008446.1:3540391-3564849 GCA_026289955.1 Argiope argentata
TATATATATATATATATATATATATATATATATATATATATATATATTCCCAAAAAATAATATAGTCAGCATAATTATTATACCAAAAATGAGTAGATATTCAAAGAAATACCACTTATATGACTGAAGAATATAACTAAAAACCGGTACAAAAATCAATTACAATTTAAAGGCAGTCTATTATAACCAATATTCAAGAGTTATATAAAAATATAAGCAATTAATAACATATCCTTATCGCCATACTGAGATGTAGTGAAGAATATCAGAATGCAGGGTATCAATACTTCTGAAAATTCCCAAATATATGCTTAAAATAATTTTCAATCATCTTAGAATTAAGTATTCTATTTTCCAGACAATAAATAATATGTGCCAATATAGAAAATGCTCGTCTCCCCAAACATAAAAATGAAAGCATTATTTTACAATTTATCAATAAATTAAGGATTAAAATTAAGAAGTTGGAATAAATAAAAAATCATTATTTGGCTACATGGGATTTTATTGCAAGGAATTATAACTAATGTCTATACTAAATTTTGTTTTGACAAAAGTTAGTAAAGTCATTACTTTTATTATAATTTTTTACTCTTTATAGTTGATATTTTAGTTTCATTATTCAGGAAAATTCTTCATAAGCCCAGTATGAAATAATTCTATCTAATAATACAGTTTTCGTTAAATAATTAAAAATAATATTCAGTTATTTCTTTCAATGTTGTATTAAAGTATCTTGTTATGTTTCTTTATTAGGCAACTTTTGAAGAAATATAATTAAATAACAAATAATCGAAATTATAATATATATGAGTTTTAAATCTTTTCTTCATTAAGATGTATTGATTTTACCATTAAAAATCAATCCCTTTTTCACTAAGACACTAGAATATTTTATTTAATAAAACACTTTGAATGATAATCAATAATATCTCATTACAAGTTTTCTTCTTCAGAAAACTTCATTACAAATATTTTAATAAACATTAAAAATAGAATGTATATTCCTAATAAAATCTTGATGAAATTTTACTTATTGAATTTAACTTTTAATTTGAATTTTAAAGTTAGAAATATTGCAAATTTGGATTTGTAATATTCCCAGAATACTAATATTTATATGAATAATATAAATAGTGATTCAAATTAAACTTCAGCTGTTTAGACAAATCTTGTGCAAACAATACAGGTTAAATCATAGCCCAATATTGTTCATATATTCTTCTGATTCTGTGTTTTGAAATTCAGATGAAAAAAGAACTTGAAAATTGGAAAAATTTACTGGGAAGACTAATATATATATACAATTAAAAGTATTTCACACTGTTTTGCTTGTATATGGGTTCCTTTTTACTTACAACTTTAATCAATATGATAGTAAATTTAAAGAAAAGAGAGCTAATGATCAAACTCATTTTTACCACAGGATTAATAATGCCAAGATTTCTACAGGTAAAATATTTCACGCTAAAATATAATTAATAGGAAAATCGTTGACCGAATAATTTTGCGTTTTAAGGAAGCTTGAAAACTTTACATTTATGTGCAGTAGGAGTAAGAAATCATTTGAAATTCAGTGAGATGAGGATGTTGCAACTGCAAGTGATAAACGGGCAGCAAGAAATGAAAATATTAGTAAAAGTATATATAGAGTTGAATAATTTCATATCTTAAAATTTTTGCAAGTGCTTTTCAAAGAGAATCGTATTACTTCCATCAGCACCGTTTCCTGCTATTGGTCAAAATATGAACTTTCTTTTTTTTTAATTGAAGCTAAACACTAAGGAGAAATAAAAAATTGGATAATAACTGTATAAAATTTGGTAAGGATTACTTCTTCACTTTTTATATAGAAGATGTATAAAATTCACTTTGCATAGTTTGGATCATTACACAAATTTCAATTGATTAATTTTTAATGTCTATTGCCCTAATTTCTTTTTTTTTGTTTGTAAGTTTTGAAAAGCCTTTTTGAATAAAATACAAAAAATTGGAAAATGTCCAAAAATATATTTTTTACTATTTTGTAATCATATATAAATATATTCCAGATATATTAATTCTTCAGATATACTTAAATAAATAGCGTGTATTTTGAATAAACTTGCGTGATCAGAGTACAAAACTTAAAATGATCTGGTTCTTAAATGAATTATATATATAACCTTGAATTTCCCCAACCTGCATATTTGTGAAAAATAAGTAAAAGATGCTCAGTTTTTCAAAATAATTAAAACTTGATTTGGGATATATACTGTTTTATAAAAGTGCATTCATTCGCAATTATGTGAGAGTACTGGGAATTATACATTATGCATGATGTTAATGAATATCATATTGAAAAACGACATTGAAAATTGAGACGAGTACTGTTCTAAATTAAAATACTAAACTGGAATAAGTGAACGAAAGGTCGGCTTCATTCTCTTCTTTCAATTCTAGTGCAATAAATAACATTACCTATATCCATTTAATTGTGAGATTTAAATAAAAGTTTATCCTTGTTTTCGAAGTCCAATATTAAGAAATTTATGAATGCCGTATGATTTACATACTTTTGGAAAGTAAATAGTCAAATCTATTTTCACAACCGTTTTGTAAATGCTTATACATTTTTTTAAATAAGAAAATGCTTCATATGTCATGAAATAATCATCCTCTTATTCAACACTTTGGATAATTTCTGTTGAAAAATGCAATTCAAATTGAACAATGTTAGATTCTAGATACGACCTTGCTCTTCATATAGATCAAAATTCGAAAATTCTTTTGGTATTACCTATTTGAAACAGTTTCACTGAAAAATCAATGCGTCGGGAAATATCCTTTTCTAAATTTTGAAAAAATTCAGTCTGAACTCCCAGATATTATGCCTTGTTTATAGTTATAGAATGGCAATAAATCGTTTGTAGTCTTCCGTATATTTTACTTTCATTTGCTTGTATTTTATAAAATTATTTAAGTCAAATCCCTTGTCAAATTTATTTAACTTTGTGGAAACGAAGATAAAGTAGAAAATCGGAAGTGAGTTTCTTATTAAATTTCTTTCTGACGTAACGTCATATTCATTATGAAATGAATTGGAGGGTGAAAATTTAATTAAATTAATCAATCAGTGGCGCCTAGCAACGTAAATTAATTCTCAATATTATTTACTTATTAAATTAAACGAGAGAGGTTACTTGATAATGTTTCTGAATTTAATGACATTTATTTATTTATTTTCTCTATTAATAATTTATCCCTGCCTTGTATATAATTTTTTGCAATGAAATTATCATTCTCATATTTAATTGCTTCAGTCTTTACATATGCAATGAATGAGCAAGATCCCTATTAGACAATACACAAAATCCCACATTTTGTAGGTTAAAAATTTTGAATAAAATTATTAATAGAGAAATAATTTGTGGAAGTAGAAATTTTACTTCAATCCACTATCAATAATAAATTATGGGAAAATGCCCAAACATTTTGCTATGGAAGGTGCATACAAAATTCTTGAACCTCATGTTCTGACTAGTCTAACCCTTCTACCACAAGACATTGGTATATGATTCCTTCAACTAAACTAATTTTTCTGTTTTATGGACATTCTTTAAATGGCTTTGAACTCATTCTTATAATCCATTTTATATATTATCGCTAGAAATATATCTAAGGTAGAAAGATATAAATAATGACTCCTCGACTCATCTCATAATATTTTGATGGGGGGAGCAGACGAATAATTTCCTCACCAAAGCTCAAAATCCTAATAACCAATATATATATATATATATATATATATATATATATATATATATATATAATGTGTGTGTGTGTGTCTACGAGATAATATTTATATCTTAGTTCTTGTGACATTTTTTTTTATTATTAACTAAAATATTTGAAATAGAATGCCTTTCAAATTATTCATCACTTTAAAAATAACACCTTCTTCATATTTACAAAAAAATGATTATATTCCAAGAAAAGACAGTTGCAAAATCATTTATACTTTTCTGTAAAATTTCTGATTTAGGAAAAATTTCTAATAACGGAACAACTTTACTTAGTGCCAAAAAATAAATTGATAGAAAGAGAAAAGAAATAGCTTTAAATAACGAATTTGCATAATTTATTATTAGGATTTCTAGAGAACAATGACAAAAAATCTTCCAAAGTAAAGCATTTCAAGCTATTGCGAATAAAATTACTTTATATTTTATGTCTTTTTAGACAATTATCATAAAATTAATACTATGTTATTAAATTAATAAGATAACCATTTTTTACAACGAATAATTGAAAGCGTTGAAAAATGTTATTTAAAAATTATACCTCATTTATCTAATAACATTTAATTACGTTTATCATTTATAATTTAGCTACAAATTAATTAATACATTTTTTATTCATCACTCAACAGTGAACCGTTAATGAAAACAATTTATGATAATTACATTTTTCTGCTTAAAACCTCGGACATTTTTAAAGTGTTATTTATTCAGAAGAAGAAAAAAAAATTAAAGTAAATTGTTTAATCATTCACAAAGAGTTATAAGGTAGAACGTTGAGGTGTAACTAAAAAATTACTTTTTTTCTGTTTAAACAAGCTTTTAAGAATAATAGGCTCTTTAATAATGAAATGCGTCTACATTTGATAAAAAATAATTGAAGGGTTTTTTTTTATATTTAAAGCTGTAAACTGGAAATTTTAGTTACAAGAAGAAATATTCTAGGATTATGATATTTTTTATTTTTATTAATTTTCATTTTTTTCTTATAAAGATTTGATTCAACCTTAGTTTTAAATCATTTTCTATTTAATTTTTCTTTTATTTTTGGAACTATTTTCCTTTTGAAATGTAAAAATGATATCTTTTTTTAAAATATGAATATAGGCATTTTTGAAAATGCTTTTCTCTAATTCCTGAATGTTGTTAAAGAATAAAATAAGATGGATTAAGAATTAGTTTTACTAGCCACGTATTTATCCAGATAGTGTCATTTATCAACATTTTTATTCAAAAAAGATTTTAATGGCATATCTATATTTTACTCAGATTGAAATTCATAAATTTCAAAACTAGACAATGTAGAGTTTGAGGTTAAAACTTTTAAACAACACGTGGTATAGTTTTTCAAATTATACACATAATTTTTTCTACGTATTCCATAATTATAGGTAATGCATATATTAATTGAAATAAAAGTAAAGTTATTCCTTTATTTCAATTAAACAGTTAAAGTGACTCTAGCAAATAACTAGGATTAACTGACTGCTTTTTTATGAACGAAAACTAATTAATATAACAATTTAAATTCAGTTTAAAATTTAAAAGTATCGATTATACATTAATAATGTTTGAATTATACATTTCAGGAATACTATTTTATGAAATCTTCAGCATTATAATTTGTAAATGAAAAGATATAGGAGAATTATGATTCATCATTCCTTCTGGCTATTTGCGTTTCGAATGAATTTAAATATAAAATAAATATATAGCATTTACATATAAAGGTCCGACTTCCTGGTGTAGAGATAGAGCGTCTTTTACATGATCTGGGCGTCCCGAGTAATATTTCTTGTCTGGAGTACATAAAACCTTATTTAAAGATGATTGAAAATTAGTTTAAATATTTATTTAGAATTTTCAGAACTATTGATGCACTACGTTCTGATATTTCTCATTACATCTTAGTATGGTATAAAGAATATATCATTGATCGCTTATATTTTTATGTAGCTCTTGAATATTGGTTAATATAAAATGTCTTTAAATTGTTATTGCTTCCGGTACCAGTTTTCAATGATAGTTTATATAGTTCATTTAAAGCCGGCGTCCTGGCATAGGGGTAGCTCTTCTTCACCGTGAACTGGACGTCCCAGGTTCGGACATGCTTATTCTTCTATGTTCTATCTGTGAGATGTATGAATGTGTCCCCCTGTAAAAAGGGGCTGTGCAAGTGAATGTGATGATTGAGTAGTAAAAGTCGTACTGTTGGTCCATGTTGGCGCTACTACAAAGCAAGAGACGCTGTTTCGGCTTAAATCGTTGGATACCTAAGCGAACTTGTCCATGGCAAGGGCCATAAGAAGCAACAACATATAAAGTAAATGGATATCACCCCTTGGTGTCTGGCACTTTATGGTCTCTGAAACTTATGAATAGTCAAAACAGCTAAGAACAAAATGAAAATTATTTAAAGAATTTCATAACTTGCATTCTGTCTACGAAGCTGATATATTTCATTTCAGTTGATTACATTTTAAAATTAATAGCTGTCATCCAATAACTGTGAAATATCCAAGACGTGTGCTCATTGTTAAGAATGTAGAGGTTGCGAGTGTGGTAATATAGAGAGTAGGCAATACAATAATTGGATTTTCAGATTTTGTGATTTTTATAAAGTAAGATGAACTGATCTTATTCTTTGTTGGTTGCAGGAAATTAAGCCAAACAACGAAAAAAGAGAAGTTACCGTCTAACATGATGAAACGGGATTCTAAATTCTTGCAACGGATTCCAAAGAGACTATCGGTAAGTTTTACAAATCTGAAACATATGCTTCCTTTCCAAACGTTATTCCTGCATTTGGCCAAAATTTGCAGCTCTCCATATAGAGTGATTGAAAGAGAGTGTCTGTACGATGTTGGATTTTGAAATCATATTCCTAAAGTTTTTAGATCAGGCAAACTATTTGGCTTTTAAGTTGCTTAAAATTCAGAAGTCACCTGGAGGAAGTTTAATTATTCTTTAGTACATTAAATTAATAATTAATTCTATCACTAAGTTTAATTAAATAAAGGTATCGATAGAAGTTTTCAACCTTTATATATTTCAAAAATATTTTCAAGATGGTTAGTAATGGATAAATATATTTCAAAATGGTTAGTAAATTGTTGCATGACTTCTTACATTTTTACATTCAAAAGGCTTTTCTGAAGTAAGCTATCACACGTTTTCGTTGTCAGTTATTTTCAAAAAACATTTATTCATTCAATGCTAATGGTGACATTACCGTAGTAAACAAACATAATAACAGACCAGTAACAATATACCAGCAGTGGTGTTAGTAATTTTGAAAGATGAATTAAAATCGTTTCCGTAACCTATGTAAGGATATTAAAAAGGTGTTGACATGTGTGAGCGTACCATTTAAAATTTTTAATATCTCTATTCCCATTCAGCTGATTTCTAATAAAAAATAATTGAATAAACATATTATATAAAAATAATATTATTCTTCTCATTTCAATCCTTTTAGAATTCTTATATTAATTTTTTACATTTAAAAAGGCATGATTAAAGGTATATTTACTGATAATAAAATATTTTATATATAAATAATTTTTTACCATTAGTTTTCGTACAAGAAAGCACCGTTAAGAATAACTAGTTTATTATCAAGGAATTTGAATATTTTTTGAGACTCTTCAGTGACTTGTGTTTCATTAGTCATTTCTGGTTTACATTGGGAACAAAGATTCCAATAACTTTTTGCTTGAAATACCTTGAAAATCTGTGATTACAATACATATATGTATCGCAGATTGTAATAGCAAGATTTTTCCACAATTAACAATCAAATCTAACCAGGTAGTATTTTCATAAATGTCCAATTTTTCAATCTGTTAGGTCAGAAGAAGCAGAAATTTTATAACAGGGGATCTGTTTTTAATTTTTAAGTTCCGATACCAAAACGATACGCAAAGACAAACAACTGGGGCACTGAATTCAGTGAAAATTCTCAGTGGAAAAAATTACAAATTGCCCAGCAAAGAAAAATTATTAGTATTTTATTGTCGCATATGGGAAATCCGGAATAAGTTTTCGAAAGCAATAGGAGGACATAAGACTTTATGCATTTAGTTGAACAAAAAACGAATAACGATTTGTTGCTTTTGTTTTTCATAATCTTAATTCAGAAGATATAGAAAAAAAATAAATGCCTTTTTTTCAGAAATTCCAATAAAATTACGGTAAGTTAGAAATTTTTAAAAAATACAATTTGTCTGCTTGAGAATTATTTTCTCTCCTGTTCCATTCTTATAAGTTTTACTTTTTAATACTTATTATTTTCTTTGTTCAGATATTAATTTCGAAATATTTGTTACTGAGAATTTATATAAACTCCACTTAAAGTATATAAATTATTTAATTTAATAATAATATCTAAATAAATAAATCGTTACTAATTCACAAATTTGAAATGAAATATACTGGCTGATATAATTTAGATGAGTGACGGAGCATTTAATGTCTAGCCTTTTTAGAATGTAATAATTACATTCTAAAAAGGCTAAACTACAGAATTTTCTTTAAAAAAAGGAAATTTACTGTTTAATGGCCGTATTAGTTTTGAAAAGATATATTGATTCTTAGCCATTATTTTCTTACTTGATGCATTATTTCTGATTATTTATTCCCCTCTCAAGAAGAAAAAAGAAAAAAAATCATCACCTGAAAAGGCATGAAATAAAACTATTTTAAAGACATTTCAGTTAGTGTTCAGTAGATTGTACATTCTAAATTTTTTGCAGTAAATATACACTACCTTAAAAGCCTTCATCATTTTTTAGAGAAAAGAAACATGATAAATCCTTTGGCAGAATGTAGGACCGAAGATAAATTGGATTTAGATTTTGATTAAGAAAAAAAACAGTGAATATTTTTTTACTATCAGTTTCATTACACAATTTGTGCACTACTGGATCAAGAATTTTGTGAGGAAAACGAGATTAGACGGTTCGTCATATCCGGCGAGTAGAGGCATGGGACATAATGAACTTTGGCTTTCATGGGAAGCGGAAGGTCCTAAAGCTTTGAAGTCATTTTTCTGGACTTTAGATTTCAAGACACATACACGGGAAGTCAGGTTTTGAAATTCTTTTTCACTTCTTGAAATAATATTTGGATGAAGAGGATTTAGATACATCAGAGATTTTCAAAATACTCTTAGTATGAGAAATATATATATTGCTCTTGAAGAGTGAAACGCATCATGAAAATATTCTATTCCTTATATTCTAAGCTCTGTTTGTTTGTTTTTTGACTTTGAAGACTGTAAAATTCATGTATCGACTTCTGTTTCGGAGATATCAGAATAATTAATGCTGAAAAATGCATAATTTTTGTAAAATTAATGAGAAATTTTGAGGTTAATACCTCGAATTTCATGTATGTAAGACTGTTTCAAAGGATGTTAACCTTTTTTAATCACATAATACTCATAATGGCGTATAAACTAATGAATCTTTGTTATAATAAAATTTTGATTTTTCTTTCTATATCATTTTAAAATTTAATTGTTTAATTCATCTATAGTTAGTTTATCTAGTTAATTGTTTATTTCATCCATAAGGTAGCTAAAAAAAATTTTGACTAATTTACTTTTATTGAAATGAATTTATGTAATTTATTAGATAGGTTATTAAAAGTTGATAAAAAGTTATCAAGTCGCATTCATTTCCACCAGTCTCAAAAAGAAAACGACATTAATTTGAGTTTCTCTAAATCCTAATGCAGTATAAAATAGTATTAAGTGAAATAATGCCCTATATCATTCCTAGAAAAACGATTCTGAATATAAAATATAAATTTTAATAGAAGTAATTGATAATTTTAAAGCTTTAACTATTTTATTTTAAAAGATTTGAAATTGATTGAAATACTCCAATAGTTAATGCATGAATAAGTTTCGAGTAATAGATTTATTAAAATTGTGGGAACATTTTAAAAGTTATAGTTATTCATTGTTTAATATTTCATTGAAATTCTTTTAAAAATAACGTTACTGATTACTTAATCTTTCATTGGAATTTTTTTTAAAAACTAGGCAATGTTTTGCATTTGACGTTTTTTGACGCTGTGCAATCTAACATTTACATTTTTGAAAAATATGGAACAAATTAATTATTGTTATAATTGTAGGGTTTATAAAGGTAATACATTTCAATGGTTTAAATTATAATTATATAGTTGCGTTTTTTAATTAAGAAAAAGGAAAATAAAAATAAAATGAATAGTAGATTGAAAAACTTCAATTGTTTAATCAGCTTTGCATTATTTTTAATTGCATTGTTTAATATTATATATATATAATAAGCAAGGGATTTAAGCATAAAAATGTATTCGTCTTAAGAAAAAAAAACGGACAGTTTTTAATATATGTTAATTTTTTCAAACAATCAGATAAAAGATTTTATTAATAATCATAAATTATATATTTATGAAAACATATACATATGGTGATCTTTGTCATAGATGGGGACTTAAGGGACATATGTCACTTAGGGGAACTTTCATGCATTTGAAACATGAAAATATACAATTTGTATTTTAATGATGTAATTTTTTTTCTTATTCTTCTCAAAGGTAATTTATTTATAAATTAATATAGGTTTAATATTGTTTTATTTCATTTCTATAGAATATTTTCAATTACTAAAAAGCATCATGAGTTATATCTTTTGAATTTATCAAAACACATCGTATAACATATCACTGTATAAACAAAATGACTGCTTTATATTTATGATTTTTCACTTTATATGCTTTTAAATTATAGCAATGACAGCTTCCTTTTCGGTTATTATTTTTATCCCATTTATTTTCCTTCCAATCACATAAGATTTGATTTAACCGTTAAACTATGTCATGCGTTAAATTTGGTTCCTGTTTAACGTGATGATTGGGATATTTGATAAATTCCTTTGAATTTAAATTTATTTTTCATTGATAACCAAAAAATATCTTATTAGGAACAGAAAAGGGACTTTTCCGATGCATTCTGCTCTTTAGAAACAATAGCGGAACGGCGTGGGTGGTGAGCCCTTTTTCAGCTCCAGTTTTTGAATATTTCTTCTTTAACTTGTTAGAATAATGATGTTTATTCCCAGTAAGTTGTTTCATTTAGTATAAAAGATTTGCATTTTTTAGAAATAATAATAATAATATATCCTAGAATATACGAAAATCACTGGAAAATTATCTTAAAAAAAGGTTTTTATTTGGCAGTAATCATCAAAATTGAATTTTTCTGAATCATGGCAGCATAAACGTTGTCTTAAATTTACAATTCCAAGTTGAAATAAATCCATAAAAATGTTATTATATTTTTATATCTCCCGATATATTCCGATACATTTAATAAAAAATAAACAATTTTAATGATATATTTGGTGTCTTTTCGAAACGAATTAGAATCCTACTACCATCATAGCAAAAACGTATTGAATATATAAATAAAAGCGGAAGATTTAACTATGTATTAAACTATTTTCTGAATAGTTTGAATTAGTCGCAGAAATTCTGAAAACAACCAAATATAATAATGATTGCTATTAGAAAATTAGTTTGCCTTTGTTTGGTGAAAGGGTTATGCAAATTTCAATCACATAATCAGAGAAATACAATAAAATTATATTTTATATAAATTCAATAAACGTTGTTTCAATTTCTCTTATTGTTTTAAAGATTTGTTTTAAAAATATGAATTTAGACTTTAACAATACTTTAAATGCTTAATTACAACAAAGAATAGGATATATAAACAACATTGGAAAGGAGATATAAATGTTTGATACAACATTGTTTAAGAGAAAATAATGTGGAATACTTCCAAATATTGAAAAACTAAAAATGACTAAATATTTTTTATTGATGTACATCATCCTGATATCCAAGAAGGGAAATATTGAAAGAAAGAGAAATTTTTACCATCGAGTTAAAAAAGAATATCTGTAAAATAAAATTTGAGAACTTTCCACTAACATATAAATACTTTTTTCAAAGATATTACTTGAATCTATCTGAGAGAAAAGAAAAAAAAGAATCATTCCTCAAACACATAGGAAAAGAAAACAATCAAGATTCCTTAATTCACTTTATTCCGTAACAAAATTTTTAGATTAAGACTGCTTTTAAAATGTTATCTTTCAATTCTGTAAAAGAGATGTTCTGCCTTAATATAGCATACTCTAGGACTTTAATTCAAAGATGAGCATAAAAACTGTGCAGTTGCAGTTATTAGTTAAGCATTTCAAAGTTCCCATATTTGTTAAAATAGTTTCATTCACTTGATTTAATTAGCCAAATTCTAAGAATTTATATACTTTCTTTAAAAATCTAATTTTTAAAGCTTTAAGAATATCTAAAGATAGGAGATATGTAAGTCAGTAACAGAGAGTAGTAGATTTCAGGATTAGAGATATAGGCACACCTTCTATAAATTTGCTTCCAATTTATTACTTTTTAACTATTTCAGACTGTTCAATATCTATTTAAATTAAAATAGAATACATTATAGTATTTTGTCAACATTTGTCAACAATGAAATGATAGTAGTGATCCTCTACAATTGTTGTCCAAACAGCAATATGTATATGACCATACCAGGGATTTGATAAAAATTTTAAAATTAATATTCATTTACAAATTATTGCTATGATGTACTTATTAATTTTAAACATAGATTCATTTACTTTTCAAGAAACTTTTATATTTAATACAACACTTAGAATGTGTATAAGTATTTAATTTTTATACGCTAACTTTCCTGCAAATATGGTAATTAAATAAGGGACTAAAAATTATCTAAGCACAAAGAAAGACAATACTTGAAGTTTTAGTAAAATATAGATAAAGCTATCGCATTTTTGTATATGGATTTGAATTAAAAATCCACGTAAATTTTTAAAATTTCTGAGAAAAAACAAAAAAAAAAACAATCTCACGATATCCTAAAATATAAAAGATCTGTTTAAAAAAAGATAAAGTTTTAAAAAAATGTAAGACGAAAATCCTTTTTAGAGAAATCCAAACCACCCTTTTTACGCATTTTTATGTATTTTTCCTTATTTCATATATGCAAAGATATGTGAACGGTACCTCACTCATTAGCAGAAATGTGTATGCACTGAAACTTCAAATAGTTTTCTGCAAGAGAAGGCAATGCAAAATTTTAACTTTTTCAGAATCCAATATCAATTAAAATGTAGCTTTCTTTTTTTTTTCACTTTTTGTGAATTTGCAAAAAAATAAAATAAATGCATGATTTCATAAGGTTTAGCTGAAAAATTAAGAATATGCCAAAAACTTAAAAAAACCTAATAAAATTATATATTTAAAATATTAAAATGCCCCTTTTAAAAAAACTCATTAAACAAGACCATGACAATTTCATAAAATTTATAAATGTCAAAACCAAGTTGTAAAGGCATAAGAGATAGTGCACTATATTACTCGGATATTAATTTACAGTGAAAGATATTACTAATTAAAATATGTTGAAAGGATCTATATTATGTGCGATTGTTTTAAATAATAATGCGGTTATTATTTATAACAAATGCGATTTTATTAGATAATTTTTGTTAATGATATTAAGTTATACGATTCAGTTTTCAATTCAGTTCTAATAGATTGATGAAAAATAATAACTTCAACTTAAAACTACACTAATAAGAGCAGGGCTTTTAATAAGCAGTTTAAATTTTATAATTTATTAATACGGAGCAAAATTTATCTATCAAAATTACATTAGTTCAAAGCATTTTTTAAACTGAACAGGGAACATAAATAAAAGAAACAACAACAGTTTTTAAAAATTCACTTTTCTTCGACTTAACAGAAAATATTTTTTCATTGTTTTTTTCAAATTTTTTGAAAGGAAGAGTCATTCTTCATGGATTAATTTTTAAATAAACGTATTAATTAACTGACAACTAAGATATTGAAATTGGATAATGTTTTGTTATCAGGAACACGTAAGCCTTTTAAATTTCGAAACTTTAACATCTCAGAAAGAATTAGAAATGTTGATTTCACTATTGTTTACAAATATACGAGGAAGTAAGTTTTAAATATATAAATGATATCCAATTAAAGAAATAATTTTAGCATGATTTTAATTTTCTTTACATGATTGTATTAAAAACAATTTCCAGAAAATATTTCAGAAAAGAAATGAATTAAAATGCTTTGTTTTAGATGCATTTCACTATGAATATCGAAAAATACTGGATGACCCATGATAGCAAGAGAAAATCCCCAGTTTTGTCAATTTTGATGGCACACGTGTTTCTATAGCAACATCGATGTTACCAGTAATCAAGAATATTTTGATGCATAATTTTATCTCTGTCGGAAGCTGGTTCATGTAATTTAAGTGAAAAAAATATTGGAACAGTGGATCCTTTTACACCAGAATTTTCCATCGATCTATTTTTTTTATTTACTGACGTATCTCCTTTAACTTAATTTAACCCCTTTTCGCCGAAAAGAAAAGCACAATATAATCCAATCCTTTTTTAAAGATTTTTTTAGAGCGATCTAAAAATTTATCGACTAAACTTCATTATAGGAAGCATTTATTTTTGAAAGATTTCTCCTCACATAAAAAGAGAAAAACCTTGAGAATTATGTCAAAATATGTAATAAGACCAAGACTGATTTCATAGATAACATAAATAGGGCATTTTCCATTTTTCTTCTTGTTTTAGTCAGTAAAAAAAGGATTATCTGATTTTGAATCCAAAAAATAAAGTGTTACCTTAGTCCTGAATATTAAAAGGAAATATTTTAGAGTTTTTACATGTAAAAAATGCTTTTTTTGTCATTTAAACGACATACAGGAAATACAAATAAAATATGGTCTTCATAAACTAAACAAATTAATATATGGTCTGCACATCAAATTCATAGATTTTTATAAAATATTGAATGACAGCTATTCAGTGTTTTTTCGGATATATGAATATGACTGAATAGAATAAAAAAAATTGAAGAAACTCGATGGGCAAAATTCAGTATACAGATTTAGCATTTAAAGTTCAGATACCTAAAAAAATTTTGAACCAAGATCTTCGAAGTGTTGACAAAGTTTACCGGTCTGTACTTTCAAAAGCACATAAAAGAGATGAGTTAAAAATACAATGACTTAAATATTTGTAATTTGGCTTGATATTTTGAGACTTCAATTATTGTTCTGTGTCAAATTTTTATTTCTACCGGTCAAAGAAAAAGTGTTCAATATTTCGGTTTCTTGCACCAAGAAAATTAATCGTAAAAAGCATTTGCAAACAAAGGCTCCTTCATAATTTTTGTTCGCCTATGGTGTGCAATTAATAATGCACAAATACATTTATTATGAATAATACGAGAAAATTTTAGGAAGACCACTGCCGTTGTTTTATGATATAAGATTAAAGATTAAGTAGATTAATTATAAGAGTAATATTTAACCATTAACATATAAAGTAACACTTTTATTAATCCTAAAAATGCCCATATCGTTTAAAACATTAAAAAAATGTGGCTAAAATTGATACAGTATTTAAAACACTAATATAATTTTAACATTAGAATTTTTTCAATAAAAATATTATAACATGTAAATTTACTAAACCTTTATATTTTAGAAAAAAAATAAACTATACTTAAGCAATACATACTTAATTACCTTTTAAAATGGAAATCAGATAAACGGATATAAGAATACGATACTACAAATAACGAAACAAAATGTAGTATATATTGAACTATCAAAGAACTAATCGAAATATGTATGAATATTTCATTTATGAAACAGACTGAATTTGAAATGCATGTTTCCTTGCTTTTATCTTCATGACTTCTCATCTTCATTTCACTTTATGATATATAAGAATATGTCTGATATGTGTCTTATATCCAAATTATTGACAGTTTATTTGTTTCCAGTTTACCACAAAGAACTGACCGTCCAATATTTTGTAAGAGGTAGGGGAGGAATAAAGTTTAGGCTCTTGGGACGTTTCGTGTAAGGATGGAGATCATCATAAGGTGAATTTTACATGTTTATCTTTACAAAATCAGGTCTGTAATATTATTACAAGGCTGGGGTCTAGAGCTTATTAAAGTTTTTGCACTTCAATTCCTTGCTGGATGGGTGGTTCAGGGAGTTAAAACTTTATGTGGAGTGACGAAGCCCACTTTTGTTTCAATAAGCAATAAACGCCCATAATTGTCAAAATTGGTCGGCGGAAAATCTTGACGTTGTCTAGGCATAGCACTTGCTTACTGAAAAATTGAGAGTATAATGTGATCTTATGGCTCCCTTTAAGGTAATAATAAATTTAATCCAAACCTGTTCTGTCACCTGACGACGGTAATGTATTAAGGGATGTTTTAATCCTACAACTTAAATAGCGTTGATATCTTTATCATATCGTTTTCATTCAGGATGGCTCACATGCTCTCAATGATCGTCGTATACAGCTATTACTAAACGAGGATTTCACAGATGCACGAGTAATCAGCCATCATTTCTCAAAAGCATGGTCTCCTTCTTCCCTGTTTGACAACTCCTTCTGATCTTCGGTTATGAGGTTTACCGAAGGACACAATCGAGCGCCAAAAGCCAACATCTGTACCAGATCTGAAGGACAGGTTTCGGTTCCATGTTCTTACATTCTCGAAGACTAACTGATATCAATGATGCTTTTGAAAATATGGCTCTCCAATTATTGCTGAGCATAAACAGGTACATGGTGAGTAGTTTTATTGCTACTTTTTCATATTGTTTGAAATTCATAAAGCATAATAAATTTTTATGAGTATTACAGCGCTAATTATCAGTTGATATTTACTAATTTGTTTTACTAAATGTCAAGAACATAATTTCAATTATCTGTATTACAAATTTTATTTCATTTTGATAAATAGAACTCATTCTAGGGCCCTCAGACGGAAAGGGGGAGGACTTATTTCTACCCTTTATAATTCAAATGCGTAAATATTTTTAGTAATAAAAATGAATTTTTAAATTAGAAAGATAGAATGTTGTAATAAGTTCATTAAATTCTGTGTTTTTTCTTTGGCTATTTCCATATCTTAGTAGTAATAAAGTATTTACTTAAATCATAATGATAAGAAAGTTTCACAGAAAGTTATAAGAAAAATTTCACCAAGTATTATGAAGAACTACTGATAAATTAACTAATCAAATAAATACAAACAACTCCTCAAATATGTAAAACACTTTGAATGAACCATATTAAACCAACATCTCCTTCATGGAAATGTCACAAAGAAACAAAAACCATCAGTAATTAGCACAATACTACTAATGCACTTTCATGGGAAATAAGAGCTTGCATATTTTTATGGCATCCTACTCTCACCTCGAAGGGGCATACTGAGGAACCATTTTCAGTTGTCTTCAGTCAGCAAGTCCTCTTTAAGTAACTTATTCAAGATTTTGAATTATTCATTGAAATTTCTGGTTACTTAAGAATACTCAGATAAAAAAGATTTGTATTGATGTAAAATATAACTATAAAGAAATAACAACGTAATAAATTTCAAAGAAGCATCTACATTTTTAATTTATAAAACAGTTTAATCAGTGCTTTTCTCTTAATGCCACGATAATTACATAAAACTAGGATTGTTCCCAAAATTGAAGTGTAACAATTAAAAATGAAACACTTCTTTAGGTTGAACCATGAACTTATTTACTTGTCTTTTAAAAATTGTTTTAGTTATATAATTAAAGAATTATCGATATTTATGGAGATATCATTATATAATCATATTATAATTTATTTAAAACCCTAAAGTTTATTGGATTTTTAATTAATTATACTGGTTTCATGAACAAATGTGCACCAATTATTTATCTCTAAAAATTGCACTTGTTGGTTTTTTATATCTTATATATTGTCGTAATAAGAAGTGAAATTTTAAATTTTATATGAGGAGATTATTGTTTAAGATCCGGAAAAATAACTGATTAGTGAACAAAAGTCAAACTAGCACATGAAAGACAAATATAAATTTTTTAAGTCAGCTTGTTTTTCTCTTATATAGAGAAAGTTAGTCTAAAGCCCCCTTTAAAATGCAATACATTAATTTTCACATGACTAAAATGCGTGCTGAGTTCCTTTTAGAAAACTTACACCCAGCCTTATATTGACAACCTCTATCGTGATCACTGAATTTTGTACCGGAATAATCCATCGATCCACCCATCAACCGTCACTTGCATATGGGAGCAAAAGCTTAGAATAAATGACATGTCATGACCTAAAATATATTTTGAGGCGGTTTTATAGATAACATGATATATCTGAATTCGATGGCATCAACAATGTATTTGAAAACTTTTTGAAATTACATAGCGCTCAAACTTATCTTTTGAAGTTATCTTTATCCAGAAGATAAATAGCATACAGCAAATTTAATTCAAAGTAAGATTTAACATAATTTAATCAATACGCAACCCTGTTATGAATAGGACTAAATATTTGTTAATGTTGTTAATGTTAACCCATCGAGCGTCGGCTGTCTAGCGCAAGTTTGTTCTTAAAACGGCGGCGGTCAAAATAAAGGTTGAACACAATTTACAAGAGAAGAAATTGTCAGGACGTTCCTAAACCGGCATGGTGTGTTTTGCTTTCCCCCGAGCAGTAACAGCGGGGGGTAATCTACCCCGCTTTTTAACAATAATACCACCCGAAATGCGAGGAATCGTGTGTCCCAGGGAACAGAGTGACAATTTGAGTCGTAAATCTGTCGAAGCACGACAATTACCGGGCGGTTTTTCAGATAAGAATTTGGTTTTCGCTCTGAGAACTAAGATCTTCTCTTTTAATTTGTAATGTTTTCAGAAAATATAATTTGTTCAAAAATAAATTTAAAAAATCCAGCAATATGATTTTATAAATTTGTGTAAAAAATTGAAAAAAATGTTTAATGAATTATTTAGAGGAATTATTATTCATCAAATTGCATTACGAACATAATACTTTCTTTTTGCCAACACTCAGAGAATCTTACTTAGTTTTTCCCGATATTTAGTTTTAAGCATTTTGCTGGCATATTTGGCATTGGAAATTAAAATAAAAGGATATATATGGTACACTGATTAAAATAGAATATAAAAAATTTATTAATATTTTTTAATACTTAATATTAAAAATACTACGTTCATTTTTGAAAATATATAGCTGTTATCAAAAATTTTAAAATAAAAATGTGGAAATTTTTTTCAATTTTTTTTAATAAAACAATCTTTTGTCAATGTATAGCAAGTAAATATTTTAGTAATAATATGTTTATTAAAATATTATTAATTTGGATATTTTTGACTTATTATCTTATTTTGAAATAATTAAGATGTAAGTTGAGATAATAAGTTTTTAAAGTTAATTTTAATATTGAAATAAGAAAAAATAATAAAGCATCCATTTGTGAAAATGGCTTATATCGTTTAAAAATTATCATTTCATTCTTATTTTTAGTAGGTGAATATTTTGAATGTCAATTTATTATATCATTCTTAAACTTGTCCCAATTATTTGTAAAAATTACTCACAGTTTGCACAGTAATATTTTCATAAATCCATGCATTTCTCTGCCAACAAATATTGATAAAACCTTTTCTTTATTTAACTTACGCAATGGAATCAAAATTTCAATTGTATCCACTTTATTAAATTACAACATTATGAATTTTTGTGAAACTTCATAAATTGTGAAATCTTGTAGATAAAAAGGAGACAGCTGCAAGTATCGACCAATTAAAAATTACCCCTTTCAGAACGTTTCTTCCATGTTCATCGTGCTTGGATAATTTCAAAAATTTCATTTACAATATTTCTCTGCATGTGAATTTCAAAAGATGGATGCTCAGTAAAATAATAATAATAAACACTTTAGAGTACGTAATCATAACTTCAGCAAAAACCGTGAGTGAAAAATTAGGTTTTTAGTTCATTGAAATAATAAAAATAATTGCTACACATTTTAGTCCATTAATTAAAACAAACAAAAATTATAGATATTAATGAATCTATAATAGTTTTGCCAGTTTGTGAAGGATGATCAGAGTTTTTCATTTAAGTGATTTTTACTTCCAGTCATAAAACTCAGATGGGAGAAAAGTGGCTTAAAAATGGCAATACAAAAATTTGAATATTGTGCTAAATCATAATTAATTTATATATAAAGATAAATACAGAGGATCGTGAATTTTTTATTATAGAATTAATTGGTAAAATCTGGGTTTGGGAATCATGTTGCTGTGGTAAAGCAGCAAGTTATTGGTGGTCTAGTCATAGATGTATCATCGGAGTTCTCTTGATGTTAAAATCTTCTTATCATTTGTAATTATTTTTTTATCAAAGCAAAAATAATATTCACAAATATCTTTTAAAAATTTAAAAGCTAATATTTTCGTAAATTATTAATTCTTAAAGCATGTTAAAAATTTTAATTAAAAATTTTCCGGTGTAACTCTAAAAAAAATAAATTAACTAATTGGAAATTTGTGTATTAATTTATCTAATTGAAATATATTTTACATCAATCGTGCAGATAATAAATTTTTTATTTTTCGCTTACAGATTTTTGTTGATGCCAAAAAACCTCATCCCAATAATAATACCATGTTCTGGCATGATAAAAAGGTCTTTCACATGAGGGCAAAGGGATCTCTAAATAAATCCGTTATCACTTTTATTTGCCTCTGCTTTCATATTGGTCACATGGTCAAATTCTAATTTCTCATTGGTATTTTTATAACAGTTTGACTTATGTAATCATTCAATAGGATTCTTATTTTTAGATTTTAATTCCAAAGGTTATTAATTTTTCCTGGCTATAATTTTCTTTTTGAAAGGTCTAGAAACTCGAGTGAAGTGCACTGCTTAGGGAACTTGAGTTGACCTTACGAATATTTTTTAATTAAATAAGTGTTGATTACCTTTATGAAATATATATCATCAAGCTTTTTTATTATATTACTGAAATTTACTATTGATTTCTTGCACTAAATTTAATTAACATTATATTTATGCGAAAATTGTTGAGCTTAATATGGATTTAAATTCTAACGATTCTGACTGTGATGAATTAATTTTATCTTCTGAAGATTAATACTCTAAATCGGAAAGTGAATCTGATGATGATACTTTAAATGCAGCTCGCTGTAGGTGTCCTATTGGCTGGCAAGGACCTTCCAATGCTCCTCCAAAGTTTCAATTTACTTCGACTCTTAGTATCAGTGCATGGGTAAAAAAATTTCCCTTGGGATTTAGATGATTCGATGATGTTTTTCAGAATTTTTTTTCGTAACACAGTGATAAATTACATTATGGAAGAAGCAAATAAATGTGTTGAAGCCTTTTTCAACAAATCCAATTTGACAACATCCTTGAAAGTATTAAATTGGAAAAATACAGATATAAAAAAAACTACATCTACTTTTTGGTTTCCTTTTACGGCAAGGAATAATGCCCAAATCTGCTGAAACATGGTACTACAGTATAAGATCTATTTTAAGCACAACTTTCTTGTTATTTTATTAGGCTTAAAATTTCTTCTAGACGACATTTTAAAATATTTATATGGTACTGATTATCAGCAGCAATGTTACAGATATATAAAAACACTGTAATTTTTAATTTTTAATTTGTAATGGCATTTTTTTACTTTAATTTTTAAGCATGCATGTAAATCAGTACTCATGATTAAGTTCTGAATTCGCAGCCTTGTAATAGGTTTAAATAGAATGTATGTAATTCAGCCTTTATTGCATTTGTTTAATTTCATTAATATCTAAGACTAACTTTGTTTTAATGCAAAGTAATAATTGTAATTGGATATTTATTCATTATTAATTATTATTAATATTATTAATTATTATTAATATTATTGAGTATTAATATTATTCATTATTATTAATTTTATTAATTATTATTAATATTATTGAGTATTAATATTATTCATTATTATTAATATTATTAATTATTAATATTATTAATTATTAATATTATTAATTATTATTAATATTATTAATTATTATTAATATTATTCATTATTTTTAATTATAATTGGACATTTACTCATTTCATTATTCAAAGCAATATGAAATTCAATAATCGAATTTTGTTGAAAAAAAATAATGTTTATATAATAATTTTCCGTTTATTATAAACTAGCCGCATTTGGCGACCAGCCGATTCTTCAATATTTATTCGGACAAAAGGGTTCGATGAATTGTAACTAAGTCTCATAATAAGTTTTCCAGCAAAATATTTTTTAAGCTCTAAATTTCGATAGCCATATGATTCACTTGCATTATTATATAGGCCTTAATCTGTCCTATCTTTGAACTCCGCGTCTCTCTCTGATTTTCTATCAGTGCACGCAAAATTCAGTTTTAAATTAAAATTGAAATGAAGCTTCCATTAATATAAAGATTTCTTTACTCAATCTAAGTATGTCATTAAATAAAACTAAGAATTGAGAGCAGAGTAGTTGATGTTTTATGTTCACTACAGAAATTGAAAAGTTATAATTTTTTTATAATTTATAATATCTCAAAGAATTGTTCAGCAAAAATTTCCCAAATTAAATGAAACATTCAGTTTTTAATTTTATTTTTAGATGTATATAAATGATCTCAATTTTAATGATACATATTTTTTGGTTTATAAATATATTTAAAAAAATTATGGTTTCAATTCCTTTGGTCTTATAGATTCATATTCTGTAAAATATTCTTAATATTTCAACTTCTCAGTAAATAAATAAACATTTCTATCTTCTTCAAATATGACTGATTTATTCAGTACTTATCTTCTTTACCAATTCTTTCACATTTAGAACAATCATCATTTTCATATTCTAGGCCAATTATTCTAGAGTAACCATGATTGGCTTCTTTAAGATCTTGATAAAGTGATCTGAAATCTCCAATTTTTATCGAATAGTTATATTGAAATTTGCATAGATCGATCAGCTTGGATAATTGATTTAGTTGATTGGAGTGCCACTTTTTTATTTTAAGGAGGACTTATTGTCTGTAGAATATTTTGTTAAATATGATTCACATAGCAGATGATATATGTAAAAATTTAAAAGTCGTAATTCATCACCATTTCTTCTCTCAATCTACTAATTTTATATTTCACTTAGAGCATTTGTTAAGAGATGTATGTCTCTCCCAAAAAAATTAAGAAATTAGATGTTGGGCTCCGATTACAGAAGATACCTTGTAGATGCTAAGCCATATTTTCCTTAAATAAAACTGTTTAATTGGATTAGTAATAAATGTATAGTAAAATATCACAGAAAACGTTTCCATGCATTTATTTCCCGAAAATACCATGTTTCATATTTGTTTCATTTTATGCAGACACGTGCCTAAAATGACATTTTTATATGTTTAATTAGGAATGATAGTTGATTTATTTTTTCTCACCTGAGAACATGATATTGTTTTGGTTAGAAAATTTTGATATCTCCGAAATATACGGGTAAATAATATTTTTATCTGATTTTATAAATTTTGCATTATTGATTTTTACGTATACTTGTTTGAAAGAAGATGCGTTTTCAAATAACTAACCTGGTTTTACCAGTATAGCTTTAATATTGCGTATGCTTAACGTTGAAAGCAGATGCATTTTTATTTCGCATGATTCATTAAAATGTGGAGATAATTTACAATCACGAAGGCGAATTCTTTGATTTGCACAATATATCTCCTTCACATAAGTAAAAGTAACAATTCAATACATGTCTTCTTGTTTGAAAAATTTTAAAAAAAATCACGAATGCAAATATATTTTATTTCTACTTATTATCAATTGCTTTTTGTTCGTCGTTTCTTTGAAATGACGTCATCTTCGAGTTCGTTTAAGATTTCTTACTTTTTAATAAATAATCTCGCTCTCAGAAGATTATCATTTGGTGGTTTTTTAAAAATTCTTTTTCTGTTTTAACTGTCACACTTTTATAATATATTTTTATTATGTATTTTTATTCATTTTAATTCTTTAATTGAATTAATAATTTTGATATTGCAAACGATCAAGAAATTTTTTTTCTTGCATTTATTGTTTAAAAAATATCACACTTCCTATTTATTTCATTTCATATAATCACGTGATGAAAATTATATTTTTCTGTTTTGTTTTTGGTAGTAATTAACTTATTTTTTTAATCAGAACTTCTGAAATCTATAGGCAGCATATTATTATAAGCTGATTTATTTTATATCCTCGAAAAGAAAAAAAATTATTTTTATTTTATGTGAAATAAATTGTTGAAAAAAAAACGATTAAATTGAATGTTTAAAAATTCATTAAAAATAGAGTTTTAATTTATAGGTCAAAGCATCAGTATCATTGAAAAGCTAATTTTTTTAGCTTTAACTTGATGCAAAAATCAATTTTGTACTGTAATATTTTCGGAAGCTATAGAGAAAAAAATTCAAAATTTGGCTTATTTTTTAGTTAATTAAAATTTTATTTAAAAATAAAAAAAGGGGCTCTGACGTGCACATTCCCGGCACCCTAGGTATACATGTACCAAATTTGGTAGCTGTTGGTCAAACGGTCTGTCTTGTACAGCGCGAACACACACACATTGTGCTTTATTATATGTAAAGATATATATATATATATATATATATAT